>NDFZ01005329.1:294491-346834 GCA_002192655.3 Mamestra configurata
CGTTTCGTGCGACGCAGGTCCTCTCGGGGCATGGCTGCTTCGGGAGGTTCTTGTGTCGCATAGGCAGGGAGCCGGACGCTCGATGCCACCACTGCGTCGACTGTCGGGAGGACACGGCACGGCATACGCTTGCAGAGTGTGCAGCTTGGGAGGAGCCGCGCCGTGCCCTCATCTCTGTTGTAGGCGGTGACCTCTCGCTGCCGGCCGTAGTCCATGCTATGGTCGGCGGTGAGGAGTCCTGGGACGCGGTGGTCTCCTTCTGCGAGACAGTTATCGCGCAGAAGGAGGCTGCGGAAAGGGAGAGGGAGATCACAACCGCTCTCCCTGCCCGCAGCAGGCGCATCGGGCGTCGGAGGAGGGCATACGCTGCCCTCTTCCGGCCCCCCTAACTGGGTCCAGGGGCGGCGGACTTGGGGATGTCCTTCGCCCCCCATTCATCCGGACCCGAGGTGGCGGCGCGTGGTGTTCCCGTGCGCCCCTCTTTGACGTAGCGAGGGGAGTCAAACACCTCACTCCCCTCGCCGACGCGAGGTGGCCCGCAGCGGCGGGCCGGCACCAGTCGGGGATTGCGGAAGTCGCATACGTTCCCGCGATCCCCGGCGTAGGTGTAAGATGGAACACCGGGGTGGTTTTAGTCAGTAAGAGTCTGACAGACCCCTCCATCCGCCCCAGGGTGGAGGATTTCCATGAGGATTTCCCCCCGAAAACAAAAAAAAAAAGGTCTGTGTCCAGCAGTGGACGTCTTTCGGCTGATATGATGATGATATGATGAATTTCAAACTCAGCTCTATCAATCTCCTGTCAGGGTTGCAGGATTGTTCGAAAGAGTTATTGAGGATTTGGAATGCAAAGGACATTTGAAGGAACACGAGTTGGTTTTAGTTAGTAAGAGTTAGACACTTCAAAGGGTCATGGCCACCTGGCTGGCCCGGGGATGTCGCACGCCACAATTGCGGCGGTAACAGGGCGCCACAGCGTCCTCACCTTCCGTCTGACGCAGGTACTCACCGGACACGGCTATTTCGGGTGGCACCTGTTTTGGATTCAGCGGGAGGACACGCCCGGTCGTCAGCACTGTGAGGATCGTCCAGAGGATACGGTAGAGCATACGTTGAAGGTTTTCCCTGCTTGAGCGTCGTGTCCTCGTCGATGCGATCGGCGGCTGCGACTTCTTGCGTCCGGCCCTGGCGCCCTTCCGCTCCACCCACAGCGGAAGAAAAAATTTGATGATTTGCCATCCTTAAAAATAAAAAAGTGTCTGACACTTTCTCCCCCTCTTTTTTGATCTTCCCATCCACTAAAAAGCTCTATCTACAAGCAGTGCCATTTCAATGACAGTTTTGGATGGGTGTCCATTCCAATTGATCTATAATCGCACCTCATCATATCGTAACAATTCCATTTAAACCTATTAGAGCATTTTCAATCAAACAGGTTTTGCGACTATTAACAAAATTCTACTTAAAAGCCATAAAAGGGAATCCAATTACAATTAAATGAATTATAAAATGAGAAACAAAGAAATCTTAATCACATGAGAAATGTAACGATGACATGAATCACGATGTAACGTCTTGAAACATAAATCATAAGACCATGTAGGATGTATCATAAAGAATAGCCGAAACAATAGAACATCATTAAAACATCAATTAAGTGATTTATGAAATGAGCTATAGTAAAACGCGTGGAATTTCTCGTCCTTTTAAAATACTTTCTGATCGTTAAAAGAAGGAAAGAATAACCTATTTTTTTTTTAATACATGGTGGTCATTCATGGTCCTTTAACAGATATAGTTGCTTTTATACAGAAAAAGAATTGACATTATTGACGTAGGTAATTAAATCTTTCTAATAAGCATTATATTTAAAAAATTTATCCGGTAGCCATTTTTAGGGTTCCGTACCCGACGGGTAACCAACGGAACCCTATTACTAAGCCTCCGCTGTCCGTCCGTCTGTCAGCGGGCTGTATCTCAAGAACCGTAATAGATAGGCAGATGAAATTTTCACAGAGTGTGTATTTCTTTTGCCACTAACAAATAAAAAAATTGCAACAACAAATAATAAATAAAATTAAAAATAAAAGGTTCCCAAACAAGAAACGTGTTTTTTTTGGGTTATGGTACGGAATCTCGGATCTTCGTGTGAGAATTCAACTCGCGCTTGGCCGGTTGTTTAAATAATTTTAGCAAGTGTTAAATGGGATTGGGCTGGTTACAACAGCCACATGTACTGTGACCATTGGACAATAGTCTCCACAAAGTTGGTGCCTGAGGATGGGCGGCACCGCCGAGGCCGGTCTAGGTAGAGACTGCGAGACGACCTATACACCTGCTGCAAGGACATGTTTAAGGAAGCTCGGGAAAAAAATCCTGGTATGATTTGGGGGAGGTCTTTGCCGAGCTGTTAGACGATACAGGCAGCATAAAAAAATATGGTAAAAACTGTCAATTTTCAAAAAAAGATGGGAGCTGCTTCTGTGTCATTAAATAAAATATATTATTTTGGTGTTATGCTTGCAATATGTACGTACCTTTTTTTTTTTGATCTCGGGGGGAAATCCTCCACCCTGGGGCGGGTGGAGGAGTCTGTCAGACTCTTACTGACTAAAACCACCCCGGTGTTCCATCTCCCACCTACGCCGGGGATCGCGGGAACGTATGCGACATCCGCAATCCCCGGCAGGTATGCCGCCTCTGCGGGCCACCTCGCGTCGGCGAGGGGAGTGAGGTGTTTAACTCCCCTCGCTACGTCAAAGAGGGGCGCACGGGAACACCACGCGCCGCCACCTCGGGTCCGGATGAATGGGGGGCGACGGACATCCCCAAGTCCGCCGCCCCTGGACCCAGTTAGGGGGGCCGGAAGAGGGCAGCGTATGCCCTCCTCCGACGCCCGATGCGCCTGCTGCGGGCAGGGAGAGCGGTTGTGATCTCCCTCTCCCTTTCCGCAGCCTCCTTCTGCGCGATAACTGTCTCGCAGAAGGAGACCACCGCGTCCCAGGACTCCTCACCGCCGACCATAGCATGGACTACGGCCGGCAGCGAGAGGTCACCGCCTACAACAGAGATGAGGGCACGGCGCGGCTCCTCCCAAGCTGCACACTCTGCAAGCGTATGCCGTGCCGTGTCCTCCCGACAGTCGACGCAGTGGTGGCATCGAGCGTCCGGCTCCCTGCCTATGCGACACAAGAACCTCCCGAAGCAGCCATGCCCCGAGAGGACCTGCGTCGCACGAAACGTCAGAGAGCCGTGCCTTCTCCCGAGCCACAGGTCGAGCACTGGCCGGATGGCCTCGATGGTGATGAGGCCGGCGGAAGGGCTCGAAAACCTGTCCCACCATTCCGCCACCAAATATGTACGTACCTGTTTTAACCCGGCGTAGTTGTTGCTGGGAATCTAACACCCGTCGGATTTTAAAATCTTTATAACTTTAAAACAAAAATCGCGCAATAACAGCCACTCATAGTAGATGCGGTCGTTGTTTGTGAAAATTTTGTGTTTTGTACCTCATCATCTGCCTAGCCTTTTCCCAATTATATTGGGGTCGGCTTCCAGTCAAACCGGATTCAGCTGAATACCAGTATTTTACGTTGAGCGGCTGCCTACCAGACCTCCACAACCCATTAACTGGGTAACACGGTACTCCTTGGCAAGAATGGTGTCAGATAATCAGGAATTTGTTTTTTTTTTTATGTTTGATGGTAATGTGCTTGTTTAATAATAAATAAATGTTTATTTTTTTATAAGTAATGTGTATAATTACCTATTTCTCTTATGTAGAAAACTAGTATTGACATAAGCTTGATTTGTACAATAATGATGGGTTAAATATACCCGGCCACAACGGCCAAGTTCTGTTTAGTAGCCACAATGATGCCGGTTAAAATAGTGTTCATTGAATTCTTATGATAATATCAGGTTCTACTGGTATTTTTATCAAGATAAAATACTTATCTATATGGGAACTACTAGGACAAGGTTTTCAACCTGTCACTGCGTTCAGTAATAATTTTATCAATAGGTACAGCCCAGTATTAAATGCCAAAGTTGCGCTTTGGCATAAATAACACGAGTCTACCGTATTATTGTAGGTAGTGGCTTTGTATGATAAATGGCTGTTGTTGTTATACCTTAGTTAAGTTCCAGTACAAGTTACCAATACGTATAGACCAGACTGCATCGTTAGTCTGGGGTTCGTGGTTGCGGAATTTGTTCGAAAGAGATATGCGGCCTTTGGAACGCAAAGGGTATTTTGAGGAACACTGGTGGGTTTCAGTCAGTAAGAGTCTGACACTCCCTTCCGCTCCGCTTAAAGCGGAAGGAGTCAGTTGATGCTATCCAACCAAAAATAAAATAAAAGGGTTCGTAGGTGACTTATGAATACCGGGTCCGGTAAGGTGTTATTGGGTTTTTTTCATTTTGAGACTGATGATGTGTGCCGTTTGTCCCATTTGCTACAAGTATTAAATTCTGTCAAAATATCGCCGTGTAAAAGGTAGAGCATGAAGTAAACTGTCATTCCATCTTGTTTATATGGATTGACAGCTCACTTCATGTTCACTTCAACATGGTTTAAACGGTGTTTTTTTTTTACAGAAAAGCAATACTGGATGCCTGCAATAGTGCAATAAACGTAGCCACCTACTGAGCCTATAGTAGGCGCCAGATAATCGTGGAATAACGGTCATTGACCCAACTACAATTATTGACATTTTTAATTTGAAAAACGGAATTAATGTCACAAAGCTGTCCCGAATCATCATCTCTCGTGATCCTTAACATTGTCTAATAATGAAAAACGATTCATATTTAATTGTTCAGGTACCTATGAACAGTTATTAGGGAAAGGTCAATATACTTTATTCCACATTTATCTGGCGCCTACTATAGGAAGTATTATACAAAGATGATACATCATCATAAAAAAATAGAAGAAAAAAAAAAACAAAACCTAACTGTGTCTTAGACCTAAAAAAAAATCTAATTGACCGTAAACTTGCCCCCTAGCATTTCCAGGTATCATTTATAAACACGCAGAATCCAAAACAATTATCTCTAGGCCACACAAGTGCTTGTTTGTAGCAGCAATCGAAACCGCAAGACAGGACTAGTATGCAAATCAGGCCGTCATAGAATTATAATCTTTCTATCATTTTATATCTTAGGGTTTGCATACAGACATACAAGTAGAGATTGATTTAATTATAAGTGATCTATTAGATTACGACTGTATAAAAACTTGAGACATAAAAAATATATCATATTGTCTTTTTGTCCATTGTATTGTTATAATTGATAGACTTTTTTTCTTTTTTTAAATATATATAAGGAAATCATCAAATGACTTCTTCCGCTCTGGGTGGAGCGGAAGAGCGTGTCAGACTCTTACTGACTAAAACCCATCCGTGTTCCTTCTAAAGCCCTTTGCGTTCCAGGGCCGCGGTGATTGGTTCAAACGAATTCCGCAACCCTGGAAGATTATTGATAGGCTTGCGTTTAACCAATTTTTCACAGATGGTAACCGACGATGGAGCACGCAGGTGGAATGACAGCTCACTCCTTGATCACGTGACATCTTGATTGTATGGATTGACAGTTCACCTCGTTATCACTTCACCCAAGCGTTAATATTCAAATATAATAGAAAGTCTTCTATTTAACAACTAGAAGGACAGAATAGTCATAATTATGATAAACTGAAGTTAACTATAGTATTGTAATTGATGCTACTTCATTTGCCTTTCCCAGCCAAGCTTGTATTATTTTGATACTCAAAATGAATCTTAAATGCACTGAGATGTTATTATTTGCCTCCCAAAACACGTATTTTAAATCTTCACTTTGTCATGTTTTCAGTGGTGAAGTCGGTTGTGTTTTATTATTTTTCACTTAAAAAAATACAACCGAATTGAGAACCTCCTCCTTTTTTTGAAGTCGCTTAAAAATTCGTACTCAGCCCCATCCGGTTACACTGGAAGCCGATCTAGACATAAAGGCAGAACAATATACAATTTGCATTGATTGGTAAGACCCACCATGTACACCGCCGAATAAAAAATCGTAAACGTATTAAAACTTCCCATGGCCACCCCATAAGCAACATTCGAAATGTAGGTCACCTCTGCCTACCCCTATGGGAAATTCAGGAGTGATGTTATGTTATTTATTGTCAAATATTTTCACGATTCTCGGATTAGCTTACTTGTGCTGCTCATACTTAGTATAGCTGAGTGCCGCTCATTTAGTATAAAATATTTGCTCTATTTTCAATAGCTATAACGCTCAAATGACAAAACGTCATCATTTAACATAATTTTTATTTAATTTTTATCTATATGTAGTCTTCATCATTTAACATAATTTTTATGTAATATAACGGTATAGCTTTGTGTTATAACAACACTTTCTCTAACGTTCGTTTAGTATTTTTTTTATCTAATTATTATTTTGTATAAGTTACATTTGATCTAACCGCTGAACAAAGCGAGCGGGGCCAGCTTTGGAACTTAGGGCACCCCGACATGGATAGATTAGGTTCGAATGGGGTGACAGGAGCTAGTGTGAACGAGCAAAGCGAGTGAACTTACATCCCGTGATCCCATTCATGTTGGGTTCCTAACCCTGCAGACATAAATAGGACTCGTCAACTTCTCTTGGTTTACGACCGTTATTTAAGCCGAATTTGCATTCGATAAATTTATATTAAATGATCATTAGATCAAATAAATCTTATACCTTATGAATATTATAACTTTTAATCATTCGTTTAAGTGTATGTTATATTCACTAAAGCTCATATGATACGAAATTATATCTCATGGTCGTATACCATAAACAAAACCGGACGAGTCGTTTTATCGTGTGATGCAAGTATTTTCTTTTTTTCCTACATTTTAGTGATTTACATTTTTGGAGTTGTTCCCTTCATAACTTTATTTTGGATATGTACCCCAAATGACTATGTCTCCAAAAATACAACATCACTTTCTTAACATTAGAAGCATATGGATGGGATTGTCAAACGCAACTGAAATCTCAAGTGTTCCGTGTCAATCCTACCTATAATTTATTTAATATTAATATTGCAATTTACCATAATAAAAATGCTATTTATAATTATTGTTTTACTAACATGTTTTATTTTTTAATTGTATTGTGCTTTTTTAGATTATAATATTATTGGTAATGAATGATGTATGTATTATGTATCAAACACAATATAAATTGTTTGTGATAAATAAATAAATAAAAATCCTTTATATTTTTCACTTTAGACAATCGTTTTGAATGTTGCTTTATTTAGAGCCCGAGGTGGTATAAAGTAGCACAATAAAATGCTTATGACCACTGTCGGCATCTTAAGTGGCTACTATTTAGTACCATACCGATCATATCAATCAAAAGCCTTTGAAAACCATTCAAAACCATTCAATAACATTAAATACCATAGAGCCATAGACAATTAAAAACAAAAAAAGCTTCAGTCCATTATCTTTGCGCAACAAAGGAGTATTTAACACAAGCGGCGTCGGGGGCAATGCTTATAGAAATGCTTGTAACAATAGATATTTTATATCATTAATCTAATCATAAATGATGCTTGATCTGACAATCATTAAAAAGGAAGTCGATTTAATACCGACAGAAAAAAAAACGAAATAGTTTTGCGTCATGGTATTGTCATTATAAAATCAGCCTTAATGCTTTAAAATAAGATTTATTATTGGTTATTAAAACAGTTTAGAGACCATGGACTGGTATTTTTGAAAAACAAAAGTTGTTTTAATTAATAACAGGCCGATTAATAAATCATTTGGATGATGTTTCTATGCATTTGGAGCATTCAATATTTTGCAGAACAATAAGACAGTAGGTTGAAATTCGAATCTTTTCTTTTTGAATGTGCCAAATAGTTCTGTTATCTCTGCAGGGAGCGTCAAATCCAGTTCGTCAAATAATTTTAACCTTGTCTAATTGGTCAGCGACAAGAAGTTTTTGGACTTTTTAAATATACTGTACTGTACTGTTAGGCCCAGTTGCACAAACCAGAGTTATATATTACTCCGATTTTTTTCTAACCCGGGACCATTATGTTTGAAATATTTGTATACATAATGTATACTACTCTGAGTTAAAAGATGACTATGTTTGTGTGCAAGTGGGCCTTAGTAAAATATTTATGACCCAATTTTAATTATAGCGGTACATATCAGCAAAGACTAAACATCGATACTGGCGATATTATAACAAGTGTCCGCTGTCCGCTGGAACGGCAGTCCAACATGACTGGGGAAAATTCAGGCTCAGTACCAACGGTTTCCTGTCATGGGTAATCTAATACAAACTCCCAAACCGAGCTACCATTATGATTTTTGAAGTGAAAACTTCTTTAGATGCGTTAAGCACTTTTTGGGTGAAAAAAAATCATGGGACTCGCGTCAACGTTACCGAACGCTTTGGGTGAACAAAAATCATGGAACTCGTGTCATCGTCACCGAACGCTTTAGCTTTTGCTTAGTTTTCACTTCTATCGGCAGTCCCCAAAGACTACCACGCATGTTTTTCTTATTGAACTCCCAACTACACTGCGCGTTCCAGGAAACCAGGCTCAACAGTCATGCTCGCGTCAAGAGTGCCAATTCCACCAATTTTCAAGCAACGTTCGCATTGGCATCTCATGCCATATATCATATGCGAATGTGAATTGGCCTTTAGTTGTCATGTGTATCGGTTGAAAATTCATTATGGCTCTTTAAAATCTTCACTATGTTTATGTCATCATCATCATCATATCAACTGAAAGACGTCCATAATCGCCACGCTTGGCAGGCAGATTGGCGATCGCAGTGTAGCTGTTGCAATGTACAGAGAATGCTGCTGCCTATTCTCCGCTGAGTCCCTTAGTCGCCTCTTTCGACACCCACGGGAAGTGATGGGATGGTGCTATTCTTTTACGTTCGACACCATACAGAACGTATGTTTATGTAGTAGGGTTAAAAAAACCTGGTTTCATTTTTCCAGTACAGTTCTATAGAATTTATCCAACAAAAGATAAAACTGCCTCACGAAATAATGTGTAGTAACATTATATTTTTTGCTTGAACTCGGAAATATAGGAGTAATAAAATGAGAAAAAATCTTCACATTTTTTCAGGTAAGACAAAATGTCCTTATTCTGATTCCGATAATAAATCGTCATCTCTTTCATACAATGTGACAAGATAATAATTGAATTCTTTCAACCCAAGTACAGTCAACGAAGAGAATTGGTGTTCAGGCAAGAAACTACATATTATATTTATACTGCGCATTTGTATGGTCAAGCGGGTGACGTCTCGCCTCCCTCATCAGGACAAGTGTCAATCTGACTTTTTCAATTCCTATGTACTTTCTCAGTTTAACTTGGACATTGATGAAGGTAAACATCATGAAGACAAATGGAATAATTGGAATAATGAGTATGATGACCAGTGCTCGTGCCTTTTCTGAATGGGTTGTGTTATAGGATAGACATTCTTTCAACACTATCTTGCCAGATGTCATGGCTGCCTGGCCTTTTCCCAACTGTATTGGGAACAGCTTACAGTGTAACTGGATGCAGCTGAGTACCAGTACTGTACATGGAGAGACTGACTATCTGACCTTCACAACCCAGTAAATAGATAACACAATACTCTTTGACAATATTGGTGTCAGAATTTCTGGCTTTTGGCTATCCGAAACGACTCTCAAAGATCTTCAAATGACAGCTGGGACCAACGGCTTATTGTGCTTTTCGAGGTACCGATGAGACCTAGACAAGCATTACTTAACCTCGAAGATCGACCCGAGTGGCTGTTATTATTTTTTCATTTCATTTCATTTTTATTTCAGTAACAATTTTCACATTGTTACGAAAATTTACGTAAAATTATAAAAAAAGGCGACCGTGCAGACCCTGCTCATTATCGACCGATCGCCATTACCTCCATTCTGTGCAAGGTTATGGAAAGGGTACTGAACAGTAAGTTGCTGACCTACCTTGAAGACAATGATCTCCTCAGTGACCGTCAATATGGCTTTCGCCGGGGACGGTCAACTGGCGATCTTCTTGTGTATGTCACGCACTGTTGGGGCGAAGCCATCGAGAAACACGGCGAAGCACTTGCTGTATCGCTCGATATCTCGAAGGCCTTTGATAGGGTGTGGCACGCAAGTCTACTCAGCAAGCTTCCTGCTTATGGCATCCCAGCTGATTTTTGTAGCTGGATATCAGACTTCCTTAGTGAACGGTCGATCCGAGTAGTCGTTGACGGCTGCTTCTCTGACCTCATGGCTATTAATGCCGGAGTTCCTCAGGGGTCTGTTCTCTCTGCAACTCTTTTCCTGCTGCACATCAATGACCTGCTTCAGCCTGGTATTGTTGGGTATGCAGATGACAGTTCGGTTTCAGAGAGATACTTGTCTAGCGCAAAAACCAGCGGGGAAGAAGTTCGTTCCTTGAGAGAGGCCATGGTAGAGCGGACAAATTTGACCTTAAGTCTTGTCTCCCAGTGGGGTGATGACAATCTGGTCTCTTTTAACGCCACCAAAACACAAGCATGCCTTTTTACCGCGAAAAGGAGTCGTTTCGACCTAACTCCGACTTTTCGGGGTACTTCTGTTCCTGTAACCGATCGGCTCGAGCTCCTAGGCATGGAGTTGACAACCAGTCTCAACTTTGGTGCCACCATTGAGCACAAAGCCCAAACTGCGGCCAAAAAGCTGGGCATCCTAAATAGAGTGAAGCGATACTTCACGCCTGGACAGCTTTTAACCCTCTACAAAGCACAAGTCCGATCCTGCATGGAGTATTGCAGCCACCTTTGGGATGGCTCAGCTAAATACCAACTTGCCGCGCTTGACTCGGTGGAACACAGAGCTAAAAGGCTCATTGGCGACGTAAGGCTGGTGGATGCCAAGCTGCACAGCTTGGCTCATCGCCGCAAGGTTGCCTGCTTGTCGGTCTTCTACAGATTGTACTTCGGGGAGAGTGTCCAGGAACTCCACGATCTCATCCCACCGGCCCCCTTCTACCATCGGACATCTAGACGCACTGCAAGTTACCATCCCTACCTTGTTGCTATTCCACCAATTCGCACTAAACGTTTCCAAACGTCTTTTATAATGCGCACAGCAAAGGAGTGGAACTCTCTGCCTGCGTCTGTGTTTCCGAACGCATACAACCCTAATCTCTTCAAAATTAGAGTGAACAGGCTTCTTCTGGGTAAGCTCGCTCCATCGTCGACTTTGTCTCTGTCATCTATGACCTAGACTAGAGTCAAGAGCAAACCCATATTAAATAAAAAAAAAAAATTAAAAGAATTACATTATAAATCACCACCTATAACAGATTATTAAAACCGATTATTATTATGGACCATTTTAACGGTAACCAAATTAAAAAATAAAACATCCTCAAATCCTTGTTATGAGTTAAATGTCAAAAAAATAAAAAAAAAAACAAAAAAAATATATATATCAAAACAAATAAATTAAGATTCCACCATTACAGCATGTAGCCAGCTCTTCTTTTGTCGATTGTACTATGCAATATTAATCTTATTCCGTCCGTAAGTCCGACCCAAGATTTAATAACACTTGATTGCAGTATTTGTATTGTTTTAAAGATTTTTTGCCTCCAGCAGTTCGCAGCTGACAATAGGGTATCATTACTTTTTATAAATCTGGAATAATTGGACCTTGTCAATGGCTATTTTATTGGGAAATTATTAAAAGTTTTCTTTTTGTAGCGAACTTGAAAATTGTGAGTATCCGTTGTTTTTTTTTATGATTAACAAAGGCAAAACTGTTAAATATCCAACTTTTCAAATACAATTAGGGTTTCATGTTTCGTGCCGCTGAAATGACTATGTGAAATAAAGTGTCAGGAATTGTTTTGATCGAGATGTAGATTCATTTTCTACAAGATTTTATTTTTTGTCATTGAATAAAAAAAATCAGCTGAAGACAACATACTTATTCCATAATAGCAGCTCCAAATGCTGATATCGTCAAGAATATATTTTTTTTTCATTCAGCCTATCTACCCTACTGCTGGGTAAAAGTCTCCCCAAATCCTTTCTGGTATTGTTTTCCGGAGCCACTGAAAACTATATTAGTATGGATTTTGTATGCAGTCAGTAGTTTATTTTTCACACATGATTATCACCTTTCTTGATAAAACATTATGATGTCATTTTCAACAAAAATCCATTAAACCAACACTGTAAAAAAACAATGTTCCTAACTTTAAAATTCCCAGATTGGCATGAAAGTTGTTTATAATAATTTAGACTCATACGTATAAAATAAAAACTGCAATTGGTTCACAGATGTTATAAATTGAAAGTGGTGCTTCGTTAAGCTGGTTGCACAAGTTCAAATTGTATTTTATCAAACTTTAGTGTTGTACAAGGCAAACGTAATAAAATAAGGATATTTTATATCAGGTCCGGTGGCCGTGCATTTGATTCTTGCAACCTTGCCGCAGACCGACTTGGTTGAAAAATCAAATGCTGAACAGTATGCTCAGCAGTAGGCTTCTTCTTTTCAAGTCGATGTTTAACTCCTTGTTATATTTTTTTATGCCCAAAAAGTGGTGCAGCGTTGATGGCATTAGTTAAATCATGATCATCACGATGATAACTCTCTGCCTGCGTCTGTGTTTCCGAACGCATACAATCCTAATCTCTTCAAAATTAGAGTGAACTTCTGGGTAAGCTCGCTCCATCGTCAACTTTGTCTCTGTCATCTATGACCTTGACTAAAGTCAAGAACAAACCCATATAAATAAAAAATTAAAAAAAACCTTCCGCCTGTAGCAGAGGGTGAAGTTGGACTGTAGATGATGATGATGATAATGATGAGTTTTCACAGTGAGATTGCAGAATTGATCGGCAGATATCAGGTGAAGACGATATCTTACCCAAGAACCTCGAATCTTTTTGCTTCTGGCTACCGTCACGATTGTCATAATATATGACAGGTGATTTGTAATTCAGTACGTTTCTTCAAATGGCGTATGCAACGTTTGACCCTGTTTAAAATGTAGATTTTGACCCCGGGAATTTTGGGTCAAAATTGGATTATTTTCGAGTAATCCTCAAAAACCAATCAGCTTGTATAGCTACAAAGGCTGAAGGCTTGGCACGTATCCATTATTTTTCTTATGGGCATTTATCCACAGACAAGGAAAGGTCTCATAATTCTTCTACTCTTAACCCAATTTATTTGGGGTTTTCGCAATATGTCTTCCTCCACCCATCCACGAGTATATTTGCAGTCATAATCATTGACATTCATACTCAAAACCTTCAACATGAAATATTTGTTACTAGCCTTTGCCAGCGGCTTCGCCCGCGTGAATGTTGGAAAATATCCCAAGGAAACAACTTCCGTGGTAAAAAAAGCCTATATGCTATTCTAGACTATAATCCATCTTTGTGTAAAATTTCATCTAGATCCGTTTAGCCGTTCTGGCGTGATTCAGTGACAAACATACATCCATCCAAACTTTCCCATTTATAATATCAGAAAGATTCCAACGATGGATCTCACTCACTACTTTCCTAAAAATCCTCCTGAATGAGACCACACACGATCCAACAATGCGGTCTAAAATCTACATAATTACATCCATCACCCTGCCTTAAAGCCAAAGGTTCTATTGAAGTAATTAGTAACGGAGCAATGGACAGCATTCGTGGGCGTTGGTCCATCGTGTGGAGGCCAAGTTAGCACTTAATTGAATGGTAGAAGGGAGATTTGTGTTAGATGGCTTGGAAATGGTTGGTAATATGATTTGAAGAGTTCTGTTACACTTATGCGGTCGTAGCATGAAAGGATGATCAGTGTCCATCGATTCCGGTGACTTGACAAGCCACATCTGCGACCAATTGCCATGTTTTAATTTTACAAAGTTGGATAATTATGTTGATTTATAAAGTTCGTGTTTTTCTCTTAATCGATTTATGTTTCACTACTTTGTGTCTAGTTATCAAAAACGTTTTTTCGTATGCAACCAGCCTAAGTTAGCATCAACTTTTTCATCCCATAACGCTATGTATGTATGTTTGTGTATCACTAGCCTGTCATTAGTTTGGAATTCTCGACTACTGATGTGTTTGCAATAAATAAATAAAATGCATTTTTAATGGCATGTATGCTGGTGTAAATTACAACTGAGTATTTTATTTTATGTTCGTAACAATTTATTTTTCTTGGTGTTTGTGTGTGTTAAGATGAGCTGTATTTCAACTAAATTGTCTTAAAGTGTTGCACTGTACATGTACAAGCAGAAACTACTATATCACTTGAATGTTAAAATGATGTTCACCCATCCATAGACCAACCTCGGCAAGCGTTGCTTAACCTTGCAAATCGAACCGATTGGCTGCAATCAACGAGCCCCTCGTAATAAGCAAAATTCAACAAACTTATAAAAAGGAATGGTGATTTAAGTTTGCAATATGCTTCACGTTATTGTCACTGCTCAAAAAGTTATACCTAATTATAATAATAATATCTTGGGACAACTCACACACGGTCATCCGATCCCAAACTAGGCAGAGCCTGTGCTATGGCAACCAGACACATTTATATATATATATTTCTAAATACATACATATTATAGACAAATTACACCCAGACACAGAACAAATGATCATGCTCTTCACACAAAGATTTGTCCTGGATGGGAATCGAACCCACGACCTCCGGTTCAGCAGTCAGGGTCACTAACCACTAGACCAACAGGCCAGTGAAAATTTTACTTTCCGTACTAGCTTTTGCCCGCGACTTGGTACTCGCATATCCCGTATTTCCCGCTACCGTACAGCCTCTAGCCTCCATCATAAATGTGGGTATCATATACAAAAAAAAAATCCAAATCCGACTGCCAGTTCCAGAAAATAGCGCGTTCAAACAAACAAGCAAACTCTTCAGCTTTATCATATTAGTATACTAGTTGCCGCCCGCGGCTCCGCCCGCGTGATTGTCGAAAATTATCCCAAAGGAACATATTCCCAGGATAAAAAGTATCATATGTGTTATTCCAGACTATATACATTAATATATTTTTTTTAAGGATGGGATATCATCAAATGACTTCTTTCGCTCTGAGTGGAGCGGAAGGGCGTGTCAGACTCTTACTGACTAAAACCCATCCGTGTTCCTTCTAAAGCTCTTTGCGTTCCAGGGCGCGGTGACTCTTTCGAACAAATTCCGCAAACCTGGTAGGCTCTGGCCCTAGCGGCAAACTTCCATCCATCCGTAATTACAAACTTTCGCGTTTATAATATTAGTAGGATAGATTTAGGCAGGACTCTGCGATTGAACCTTACTTTTTACCATCACGTAGTTCGGAGGCATATTTTATACAATTTAGAACTAATAACGCTCCCACAAGATGGACGGATATTCTGGTGAAGAGCGCAGATATCCGCTGGATGCGAGAGGCACAGGTCCAGCAGACTTTGATGTTGAAACCACAAAAAAAATACTGAACAGCATTCTGGGCATTATTGCTAGCAGGCTGGACTGCAGAATTGTAAATCGTTGCTCCAGTATCTCAGCTGGAATGCTGAAGTAATGATTTTATTTGTTTTTTGTAATTTTTGTTGTGATTGTATCTCTAACATAGTTATAAGTTTATTTATGTTGCTCTCAATAAATAATTTATTATATTATTATAACAAATATTTATTTATTTAAACTTTAAATACAATAGTGGTACATGGGCGGACTTAATGTATCAAGGCATTCTCTACCAGTCAACCTTTGGGCTATAAAGACTATATTGTGGTAGGTGTACAATAAATAAAAATATGATTTAAAATTGAATTTTAACATTTTGTAAAGAATGTACAGATAATATAAATAATATTAATAAAATACATATATTATATGCTAAAATAACAAACTATTAAAAATGATATATAATAAACTATATAATAATCATACCGATTAAGAGAAATATCGTGTTCAATCAAGCAACATTGTCTTACCCAACCGCGTAAAGAGAAAAGCGGAGTTAAAATTAAAACTAATTTCAATGGCCTATTGCTCTGGCCATGCAATTATTGACTTCAGGTAATTAGGTGTAAACTGTGACTAAAATTGTTGGATTAGAGAGAGTAGATTCGATTGGATGATTTCTGTTAAAAAATAAAGAGTAAAGTCAACGAAAGAGTTTGGTATGCAGGCATATTACCTACTTACGTAAGATGGTCTTTATTTACATTTAACGAACTATAATATTTACAAGTAACAACTAGATACTTAAACGACTAGACTAATAATCGTGAAATAATGTACAAACACGTATAAAACAATATAAATCATTGGGCATCAAAAAATTCATCCACATCGCGGACTTACGTAATATGTACAGCCGCGGTCAGAAAATGTTTACCACCTTAAGGTTCATAATTGCCTGCACACATCAATGTCATAAGGTTGAAATGTGATTAGTCTTTCTTAGAGCATAGATTTTTATTAACATGAAGATCGGTCGCTCCAAGAGTCGACTTATTACATAGGATCATCATAATCATCATCAGCCGGACGACACTGCTGGACATGAGCCTCCCCCAAGGGGGCGGGTTGCCATAATTGCCACGCTTGGCAAGCGGGTTGGCGATCGTAATGTAGTTGTTGCAATGCACAGAGAATGCTGCTGCCCATTCTCTAGTCAGTCCCTTAGTAGCCTCTTACGACACCTACAGGAAGTAATGGGATGGTGCTATTCTTTTACGTACGACACCATACAGAACGGATAGGACAGTCAAAGATCCTTTTTTAAAAAGAAAACGAAAAAATGTTATAAATGTCATTTTAATAACTTGCATAGACACGAGACAAAAAGGATACGGACATTCGGACAAAGCTAGTTGTTGAAATGATGCCACGGAAAATCAAAAAATATTTATCTTTTTAAACTATCAACAATTTATTGTTTAAATAACTAGTGTAGCCTCGATCAGCAGCTATGACGACACGTAGTCCATCAGTAAGTCCCCCTGATATTTTTTTAAAATTGTTTTTTATTAAAAATCTACACGTTTACAAAAATTCTGCCAAACTGCATAACAGTTTTTAGGCAGTTGTTCTCGTTAACAAATCTAAAAATGTTGTTTTACAAACATATATGTGTGTTGCTAAAACTTGTCTAAGTTTAATTAGATTTAAATTACTCATCACTCATATCATCTCACACCCGGTCACATTTTGATCTAAGAGCTTGAGGGTTTCTTTCATTCTGACAGTCCCAGCTTTGAACCATTATACCTCACAGACTTTCATTCGGATTCATAATATCAGCTGACTGAGCAGGCCTTTGAATGAGACGAATGTCACGGCTAAGCCACGCAGGTACATTATTCTGGATGTATTAAATTTGTGGGAATTCTGCTGCAGGACTAAACGCGCACAGCATCACCTCTTCCAAGAGCGACACATAATTTTTCGCAGTAGTTAACGACGTCAGTTCTCCGACGTCGTCGTGGCTTATCCACCGCCATAAGTTGACAGCTATGCGTCCAGATTCATTGTGAGGCACGACATAAGCTTCATTACTTAATCTTCCAATTTGACTCGATTTATAAGTTGTTTTATCAGTAAATATAACATTCGACCAATCAGAATCGAGATATTGTCGCGCAAAATTAAGCCGAGCTGTTTTGTGACGAAGTTTGGGTTCCACTTTAATAACATGGTGTCTGTAGTGTAGATCAGCACGACGCAAAGCTCGACAAAAGCAGCAAAATTACTTTGATGTGAAGCCATGCTCTTCGTATTGTCGAACCATATCAGTTATTTGCGCGGCGGTTAGTATCGGCCGTCGTCCTGAATTTATTTTATGATCAATTATTTCCCCTTCTTCGCCATGACGCTGAACCCAAAATCTCACGGTGAATCGAGATATATTGAGTTCTCGTGATATAGCACTATTGCTCAGGCCATCCTCATGGAGAAATATTATTTCCGCCCTTTGTTCGAAGTTTAAACTTACCATTTTATTCAGTAAATAAATAATTAACAAACCAAATATTTTTGATAAATGTCAAAATCTTTGTAACCAATGCAATGACGCTAATACGTCAAATTTAAATTAACAAATTATTTTAACCATCAAAAAGTCATTAATGTTTAGAATTGACGCTTTACAAATGTTAAAAGTAGTACCCTTTTTTTTTTATTTTTAGACCGCGACCGTATATTAATATCTATGATCAATAAACTTTTTTTTTCTAAAAAAATTCCACCGACTTCTATAGAAAAAAATACTACAAAGTGCATTGTGGTGTTGGATGTTTCTTTGCATTGTAACACCAACTTCCGAAATTAAAGTTATTTTATACTTTGTAGTGTATTCTTTTATTTGGAGGTCGGTTGTTTTTTTTGTAAAAAAAAGTTTCCTATTTTTCTATTTTTGTGGTACCCCACACCTAACAACACCACTGGAAAGTCTCAGGAAAGCAAAATACGCAATTACATCAGCATCTGAATTTAGTTATGATGGTGAAGAATAAGAAAACCTTACGGAGTAACCTCATCTTGTTGACAATACTCTTTTAAAAAGGATCTAAATAATCCCTTGATGCTACAAACAAAACCAAACCTTTTTCAATCAGAAACATGACACCTTTAAAACCAAATTGCAATTAATAAAACAAACGACCCTTGATTGTAACAAAGCAGTTTGCATCCACTACAGTCAGATCGTTGACACACAGAGTTTCACAATAAGCATTTAATTATTAATAAATGAAAGCTTATTAATTTACACTCACGTAACACTAGAGCAATTATTAAAACCGACATTTAATAAGCACTATTATGGCGATGGAACTCTATTATTATGATTCGTGTGCATGTATTATTAAAAAGAAGGATGGCGGAAGTACTTATTATGTTTTATTGTGAGTTGACATTCATATAAATTGGTATTTTGGGTTTTATTTTGTTATGTTACGTGGTAACTGGAAACTAAATAGCTCGTTGCTAGTTGTATTACAAAAGTGTGGCCAATCAGATCTAGGTACCTCTTTTTTTATGGGAATCATCAAATGACTTCTTCCGCTCTGGGTGGAGCGGAAGGGCGTGTCAGACTCTTACTGACTAAAACCCATCCGTGTTCCTTCTTAAGCCCTTTGCGTTCCAGGGCCGCGGTGACTCTTTCGAACAAATTCCGCAACCCTGGCAGGCTCTGGCCCTAGCGGGCCCCGTCTTCTCTGCTGACATCTCCTTGAGGCGCGCGTGAAACACAACGCGCCATCGACCCGGGCCTGGTGGTGATCGGACAGCGAGCCACCCAACGCTCGCCGTCCGCAGGCCCGCGCCTATGGTGGCCGGGGATCGCCCTGCGACTCCCGACGCCCGGGGCGTCTTCTCCTGTAGCGACGGTTGGGGCGAAGGCCTTGCCTTTCCCTCGCGCGGCCCGCCTCCTCCTTCGCTAGCATGACTGCTTCGCAGAAGGAGGTGACCGCTTCCCAAGCCTCCTCGCTCCGGACCATGGATTCAACCAGGGCCGGACGCGAGAGGTCGCCGCCGCCGATCGCCTCGACGAGGACACGGCGGTGCTCAGCCCAAGCAGGGCAGACCTCCACCGTATGCTCCACCGTGTCCTCCGGGCGATCCTCACAGTGCTGACACCCGGGCGTGTCCTCCCGCTTAATCCGAAACAGGTACCTCCCGAAACAGCCGTGTCCGGTAAGTACCTGCGTCAGGCGGAAGGTGAGGACGCCGTGGCGCCTCTCCAGCCACTCCTCAAAGAGGGGCCTTACCGCCGCAATCGTGGCGTGCCCAGAGATCTAGATACCTAATGATAGATTTGTGGGCGTTCAAAGTCCCCTGTCCGCTAACCGAGTGAAATGATAATTGATATTTATTTTGCAAATAAATATCAATTACAAGTACTTTTACACGTCAAACATATTTTATTTTTGGTTAAATAATCTAGATGAGGCCGGTGTGAGGAGTGTCTCAGGAAGGACGGTGGCACAGTGCTGCCGTGCACAGCGAGGTTTAAGGGAATCATCTTTTACAGTCTCCTCAGAAATGTGCACTAACAGGCATTTTATAGAGGGGGCTCCGAGGTGGTCTTTTTAAAGGCCACAGGACCCTTTCTATGTGCTGATGGGGATAACCATCAAATATGTTTTTTTTTAGTTTTAAATCTAAGAGCCTTTCGAAGGTTTTCTCCTGAAAACATAAAGTAAACTATCTTGTGGAACGATGTTAAGCAGTAATTAATTATTACTTTGAATTTGGTCCTTCTTATACATAACCGACGTACCTATTTTTTTTTTTTAGTTAAAAGCCATAACTTGTTGAACACCTAAACAATGCAACCTAGCCAGTGGTACATTTTAGTATATTCTCATTTTGTTTTTCTGCTTACCTACGCTATTTTTAAGTGGTGAAATATGATTATTTCTTGATCAACGTGATCATATACAAAATATAAACATACAATTATTCCATTAAAACTATCAAGGTCAAAATTGAGAAAATCTAATTTCAGAAGAAGTTACCTAAGAAACTCAAAGCACCAGGAAAACCTCACAAAAGTCCAATTTAAGTTTTCTTTTAGACCCTTGAAATTCGGGTCGTTTGGCCAGGGAGGCACTCGTTTTGCCTCGAGAGGTGAAAAACTTTTTAAGAGTGCAAAGACATTTGTAAATTGGTTTTGCTTTTGGCTACTTCAATGTGAAGTTTGTATTTCTTTAAGAATATTATTTCTATACTAAAAAGCCAATTATGTGGAAGAAAATAATTGCTTAGAAAAGAATACGGAGACAGCAAACTGCCATTTCAATCTGATTGCTTGATTTCTTAGAACCATTCTTTTTCCTTGCTGGTTGACAAGACAACGCAAAAAAAATTAAGTGCTTCCAACCTTGCAGAAAATTTAAACAGAAAACGCACACAATTTCACATTCAACTACCAGCCATCAAGAGGCATCTCAACAAAGCAAAACAAAAAAAACTGCAGTGTTTTCTAAAGTGGCATTCTAAAGCCGGATCCATTATGCAGCTTTTTGACCCAAATGCGTCCCTGTCCTGAAAAGACGTTGATCCCCCAACATCACAGGAATATACTAATGGCATTTACACAGCGTGGTTATTTGAAAAGTTTTCAAAAAAGGAATTTGTGTTTTTTTAAACGTTCCACCTCTAAGTTAAAGGACCGTGGCGGTTGTTTAAAAAAACCGGTAAGTTACGAGTCGGACTCGAAGAGTTCTGTACCATTATAAAACCATGTTTCTTGCGAAATTTCATGATTTTATGTCAATGACAATATAGGTTTTGCGTCAAAATGCGAGTTCGACCCCACATATTCTGCGAAATTAAAGTGTTTTTATTTTACAGTTCCAAAGATACAGCCCTGTGACATTGAGACGGACGGACGGACAGCGGAGGCGTAATAGGGTTCTGATTTTTTCCCTACAGGTACGGAACCCTTAAAATCGAAATACTTTGCCGTGTTGAAAAAGATGTAAATTAACAAAAGACGGAACTAGTAATAAATATTTTAGACTTCGCCGGACAACACTGGCTGCCTTATTTATTTTTCCTAGAGATCTTTATCTGAGTTTTTCACGCAGTTTACTTTTATGGAGTAAACATTTTCGTGCTTTAGGTAAGTATTTCCGATGAAAAAGTGCATTTTGTTAGCAGCATGCTGGAATTTTCAGTCTCTTAGCTTGTTTAATTAGATACAAGTATGGTAAAACATGCATTTTTACACGATTCACGCTGATGAAATCATTATAGAGTTAAATCATTAAAGGAGTGGAACTCTCTGCCTGCGTCTGTGTTTCCGATCGCATACAACCCTAATCTCTTCAAAATTAGAGTGAACAGGCTTCTTCTGGGTAAACTCGCTTCACCTCCGACTTTGTCTCCGTCAGCTATGACCTAGACTAGAGTCAAGAGCAAACTCATCTCAAATAAAAAAAAAAATAAAAAAAATACAAATTAAAAATAATATATAATATATATTTTTTAATTATTTAAAAAAACATAATGGAGTTAAACTTGTCCAGAGGTCGCACATGATAGAGGGAACCGAGAAGATGAGAAACGGGGCCTCTGCCCAGCAGTGGGGTACATAATATAAGAATAAAAGAAAAAGTTGTTTTGTTCGTGTGGATTTGTAAATGGTATTCTTTATTTATTGATTTTAGGAAAACTTACAGCTAGCAAACAAATACAGTAAGTTAAAGTTTAAACAAAATATGGCCAATTACAAATTACCACAAGGAATCGAAATTAAAAAAAAATTGCCAAAAAAAGAAAACTATACATATAACACAAAACAGAAAAAAAAACAAATGAAAGCTTGAAAATAACTATTGATGCTCGAAAAAGCCATTACTTAAAATTTTATTCAAATTAGCAAAATTTTTTTTTCATATTCGAATATAATCTACATATAAATTCGAATTATATGCTAATCCTGTTTCAAAAATTAGTTAACTGATAGAAAACTACACGATCTTTGGATATAGCTACTTTGTGCAAAAAATGCAAAGTTTCTATAGAACTGACCACGGGAGCAAAGCCGCTTGATTAGATTTTATAGCTCATAGATTCAGCGAACTCATGACATCCTAGTACCCTCAACTTTATCAAATTCACGCTTTATCTAACAAATTGTTAGTTCCATAACTAATTAATGGTACTCTGTCCATTCTTGGAAATCTAAACCCAGTGCAATGTTGCAAAGGAATCTCGGAATTTGGAATATTTTGCATGAAACCGAATAGAGAAATAATTTTCGGAATGTTGTTAATTAAATCGGCGAATAACTAGGCTATTGGAAAATATGGAATGGGAGATAGATTTTAGCTAGGTTTTTAGGTAGGTACGCATTTAAACTCACTATTAAACAAACCCTGAATTCGAAACAAATCATCAGTTTCATTTATGTTTGTACTTGTAAGTAGTATTTTTTTCACGATTTCAGTGTTGGTATCATAGTATTCGTTGTTTCTTATGATGAGTATAGTGACCCTTTTCCAGTTTTTGCGTTATTTATCTCACACCTCGTATACCAAATACTTGAGTACTAGTAGATTTAGGCCCAGTACATGACAAGTTCTAATGAAAAAGATTTCGCGAGGAAACGTTTGAGTGTAAATGTGAATGACTATAAGTGTAGAGGAAGACTAACCAAGAGATGTCAGCATGTGCCTGCCAGTGTTGCGGAATTTGTTCGAAAGAGTTACCGCGGCCCCGTAACGCTAAGGGTATTTGTTTTTTTCTTTTTTTTTATTAACCGGACTTGCCTGTGGCGGCCTTAATATTTAAAGCCTCCAGCCAGGGCTTCATAAAAACTTATAAACTAAGCGACTACACGCTAAGGGCACCCCCTGTGGGGTACGGGCCTCGGCTTAGGGCGTCGCTGGGGGAAGGACAGCTAGGGACGGGCTGGATCGGACTAGGATTATTATTTTGTGGCGAAAGAAAAAAATAAGTGTTTGTAGTCATAAGCTACAGGCTCAGCGACGCGGGCTGGCTCGAGCAACGACAATCCCTTCCGCTTCGCCCAGAGCGGAAGAAGTCATTTGATGATATTCCATCCAAAAACAAAAAAGGGTAAGACCAAAGGAACGACTGAAGGACTGTGTTAAAGATACTATAGATGAAATGCTTAAAATGTACTTCACTTTGTGCAAAGTATTTAATTAGCATGAGATTAGTCTCAAATCGGCGACGGAAAACATTGAGTCGTCAATTAGACCTTTATTGAACGTCAATATTTACAGTTTATTATTAATAACGTGACTCTCGTGTTCAGATGGATTCTTATGTCTCCATAAGAACGGACAGAAACTGAAACATATCCTAATATCGAAAATTCGAAGACAGGTCACATTCACATACCCACTCCGAGACGGCCTGTGTCCTAAAAGTGGCAAAAATATGGGCCTATTCGGCTAACATCACATAAGAATTAAAAAAAAAAATAACCTGGAGCAATAAAGAAACTATCTATAAACCTAAATTAACCGCACAAATAACTACCCAGTTACTATGTAATTTGGAGACTCCCAGATGAATTAAGGCCGACGACTGGTGTCTATATTATTGCGAAGATTGCTTAGACGGCCAAATAAAGAATATTTTTGTCACCACTTACCTACTACAGCTTCTCATTACGCTCCAATTGCTGGTTATTGTAGCAAAAATAATATGCAGAAGTTCAATTTTACACTTCACTTCTATAAAAGCGATGAAGTGTTTCGGCCAATGTCATCGGAGACTAGCCATCGGCGCAGGACATATTTTTAATAATAATAATAATTGGGCAGCTGGATTAAGGGCTTGATCCAGAAAGCAGAACTCCTGGACACGGCGCGTATAGTTAGGGGGTTCCTCTCTCAGGAGCCCTGACCACCGTCAGATTGGACCCTATTCCCGATACCAGTGGGCTACTATTTGTTATATTTTTAAATATTTTTATATCTTCGTATTTAATAAAATATTTCAAATCAATATTTCAAAATGTAATTTGTAAGCATATACAATAAATAAAGGAAATAATAATTTATTTAAGTATTTACTTTGACAACATTGCAACATTGAACATAGCTTTGGCATTTTTGTGCTCAAGTCACATATGCAAACACAGATGAATGAGTCTTCTATCACTCTCATAGTCCGATGGGACGGCAATCCGACACGACTGGAGAGAGATCTGGCGCAGGACCTTCGGCTTAACGTACTCTCCAAGGCCTGGGGTGTCATACCACTAACTCCCAAACTCCAGACGTGTTCCAATGGAAAACCTCAATGACACTTTAAGCTCGACCTTGGAATCGAACTACGACCCCACGGAGACCAACGGGGCAGTCAACTTTACCACAGAAGTGTGTTTAAGACATGAAAATAGACCTTTTTTTTCCAGGTCGTCATATTTCCCGTCCAACTTATTATTTTTATGATTATTATTTATATAAGTTCTTACTACTTAAGTTAAACTTGCGTTCGTTGGATGAAGTAAACCTTTTGCTCTTTCTATTTTATGCTATCGTGAAATAAATTACCTGAGTTCATACTTATCTACAAAAAGTATACCGAAACCGGTTGCGTAACGGTAAAGAAGTGTGACGATAATCTAATTAATGAATTTGTTTTTACGGTTAGTTTTCATTAAGCTGTTCTTTAATTAATGCGTTGACGTACCAATTTTAGCTAAATTAAGAAACTATATTAAGCACTTTATTTTGGATAGGCGCATTCATTGTATGCATGAAGCACACACAAAAATGTATTGTTCCTGCGTGGTAGGCACATCCTGCCTACCACGCATGTTTAGGGATTACGAATAACTTGCGATACTCAACTGCAGCTTACACATGAAACGGCATGATGGACATCCCACCCATCAACACGTTTTGGGAATTGCCTGCCGAAGTCTGTGTTTCCTGCTAGCTACAACCTGGGTTTTTTTAAGTCAAGACTGAGTAGATTACTTCAAGGCAAGCATGCTCCATCGTCGGCCACGTCATCGCTTACCGTCAGATGAGATAGTGGTCACATGCGAGCCGATCAATCTTCAAAAGAGCTTTGCATTTTCTGCACTATTCCACACTAAATGAAGTAACACCTGGGGAAAAACAAAAGTTTTGCTCACCAATGACGTCACAAAACATAACCTTCTAAATGAAAAATACCAGCTGTTCAAGTACAAAAATATGAAACTTGAAATCCCCGGGACAAAATCTAAAAATAGAACCGTAGATCTGTAGTAGAAATTGATACGGTAAAAGTCAAGGTTAGATAAGTTGTAATGAACATAATACGGCGCAAACCCGATCGGGGCCTTTCATTTGTGCCGCCCGCTTTATTTTGTTTTTTACTCCTACCTGACACAAGTAACCTGTGGTTAGGGCGCGGTTAGTGTGGAGTGGGCTTTAGTTCGTTGAAAGGTTGACTTAAATATTGCAGGTAAGGAAAAAAATAAGGCAGAAATTTTTGTGTGCAGCAGAAGTGCACCAAATCCTATTGTCATATATGAGTCGACGTAGAATACACAGTTTGTTATCTTTGTTTTGGCCGCCATTGCAATCGAGAATAGGCTAAAATTGCATTGTTATTTCTCCATGTGATTGTTGGTTTGAATAATTATATTGAGCTGTCATAATATTTTTCCATTTCAAACCGAAAGAATCTTTGATCCACACATATAAGGGAAGCCCGGGACGTTGACGAACCGTAATCCGATATGGCCAGGATACACGGACGTGTATGAACGAGTTCATGTAAATAGTACGCGTCGATATTTTTGAGCTCCTAACAGACCATGGTTCGTTCACGTCCCGTTCACGACCCGGAAATGTCTGGATTAACCTTTAAGCTTTAGATAAAGCGACATTCTATCAGTAGTAAAAATTTACAAAAACAAAACTACATCGGTATCGTTGCTGATAGAATACCACTTTGACTAGAGCCTTGAATGTCAGCTGTATTAGACAAGACTTGAAAATGAATGTCAAAATCAATTCATTTATTTCTATTACACCTTGAAAAGGCACTTTTGAACGTCAAATTTACAGTTTGAAAATAAAATATTATAGTGACTCTAGTTGTCCATTCGCAAAAAATAGATTCTTATGGAGAAGAACGGATCAGAAACTCTATACTAACTCCTTTCGAATATGAGTTTTACAATATTTTGTATACATTAATCAACTGTCATTGAGATAAATCTAATATATTCTTGTTTTTTTTTTATTCCAAAATATTAACGTTTCACCAAAAAAAAAATATTTTCCAGGAGCGTCCTCCACACTCCTCCAGCCCAGTTGAGAACGGAAGGCCGTCCAAACCCAGGCTAGTAGCTAGCAATCAGCGAGCGCCGCCCAAACACAGACACTGCATGATTTATACTGAATATGTATTTCATATTCACTTCTTGGTCAATCAGCATTCGTGTGAGGAGTTTGTTTGAGGAAAAAAATCCTGTAGCGATATATCAAAGTAAGTTTCGTTTATATTTTTGATGTTCTGTCATCATCATTATCATCATATCAGCCGAAAAACGTCCACTGCTGGACATAGGCATACCTCAAGTGTCGCCACAACAACCGGTCCTGTGCGTCTCGCATCCATCGGCTACCCGCCGGCCCTCACCAGGTCATCGGTCCACCTTGTGGGAGGCCTTCCAACGCTGCGTCTTCCGGTACGCGGTCGCCACTCCAGAACTTTTCAGCCCCATCGACCATCTGTTCTACGAGTAATGTGCCCTGCCCTCTGTCACTTCATTTTGGCGATCCTTCGGGCTACGTCAGTAACCTTGGTTCTCTTGCAGATATCGTCATTCCTGATTCGATCACGCAAGAAAACTCCGAGCATTGCCCTCTCCATTGCTCTTTCTGTACCAAAACAATAATTTATTTATGTTACGCACAAGTGTCTGTGGTCACAGAAGTTTTATATGTGAACCCAATTTCAACTGAATTGATCCAGTAGATTCGCGGAGCAAATTGACTGTGACAGATGGATAGACTGAAAGCAGACAGTCAGCCAACCCAACAATGGACGTTAGAAACCCCTTAAAATCTGGATTTGCATGAATAAGTATAAATAATTATTTCTGATTGTCCAAGCTCTATGACTTTAAAGTGAAAAAATCCGTTGTGTAATTTTGCGTGAAAGGGTATAAAACATTTACGTGTTCATTCTGCCATTAATTCTCACAAACATTGACATTTATAATATTAAAAGTAGGAAGTAGAATGGGATGATAGTGCGGTCCATGGCCCTTTATGGGGCCCCAGTGTGGGCGCTTACGCTGAAGGGGTGACCAGACCGCCAGCTCAACGCGTCCCAAAGGGTCATGAACACCAGCTAGCCCGGGGATACCGCACGGTCTCCGGCGAGGCGGCAAGCCTCCTTGCCGCCATGGGATCTGGAGGCGAGAGCCCTCGCGCAGCATAGGAGACGGGGCCCAAGCCTGCCAGGGTTGCGGAATTTGTTCGAAAGAGTCATCGCGGCCCTGGAACGCAAAGGACTTTAGAAGGAACACGGATGGGTTTTAGTCAGTAAGAGTCTGACACGCCCTACCGCTCCACCCAGAGCAGAAGCAGTCATTCTGTACTATTTTAGTAGCAACTTTCGAATAAGTATTCATTCATGTAGATGTTTGACAGGAGTTAAATATCCTATTGGTGATAAGCAGCTTAGTGTCTCAGAGTAAAAGTGTGTCCTGACAACAGACTCAGATTGAATTTTGTTCCTACCTTCATTTGACAAACCGTATTTCACACGAGCGTTCGACGCTGTTCAAAAGGTCAGATGTCAGATAGCATTTGAAAGTTGTACTGAAGACCAAGTACAAGCCACACCCTGCGAATCCTGCTAATATAAAGTATAGTGAAGGTCTATCCAGAGCAAAGTTCGCACTAGTGCAATCAGTGAAAGGTTGGCTAGCCAATCACCTGCGAGCACCTTTAAATGACCCGTTTTCTTAATTTATGCTAACTATCTGCGTAGAACTCAGGTTGTTGGTATTATAAGGTCTGGTTACTGCCACGCCTTAGTTCGGAAAAGGTTAATACGCACTGATGATCTTATAGAGGGTGTGGGTACCTAGACAGAGCATAGTAATAGTCTTTATTGCATAACCTAGAAAAGATGTACAGTCAACAAAGCTATTTGGTGTGCAGGCAGCTAACTTGGAACTACTTTTAAACAATGTTGTGAATGTGCTGAGTAGAATTATTATACACCACACTTGTAAGTATGTCATAAGCTTAAAAGTTATATTATAATGTTAACATTAGAAATAAATATTGGCAGTGCAGAAGAACAAATAATATTTTTGCCTGTAAACCAAATAGATTTGTTGACTGTACATTGTACAAATTAGGTTTTCTTGAAAAATGGGACGTTGACACTTGGGTATAAGAGTGTGTTTGAATGCAATTGGGAGATTAAAACAAAAAAGGTTCGAAATGCAATACGTTGTTCTTGAATGCAAATAAACTAAAAAAATGTCAAGGTTATTGGAGACTATGTCATACTCATAGGTTCATATTTAAATCCACATTAGCCATATTCGTTAAAACAAATACTCATTTATTTTCTTTTTTCAGCAGTACCAGAAATATAACTACGATTTTGAGATCTCAGTAGGTACCTAACGAAACTCCATGTTTACAGGTGCATATTATAGGATACCGCTGTTAAAAAAAAGTTTCATTTGTATGGCACCTATTGTTTATAATAAAATTTCTAACAATAATACAGACCAGCCATTTAGAATATTTAGAAACTATCTCACAAAACTACTATGTTATTATTCTGTCACAGATTTTTAAGCCGATGATTTATTTACTTTAAACCTAGATTTAAAAAATTGAAAATTTTTGCTTGCCTTAAAGATAGAATGTCCACAAAACCCTAATATTTGTACTTGACATCTTATGTACTACTTACATTCATTGCAAATAAAGACATTCATTCATTCATTCATTAGTAGCTTCAATGCCTTAGCTTACATTGTCCGTCCAGTCTTCACGTCAAACACTAAAAAATACTGCACTGATGCAGATGTACATTTTTAAGAACTTTAAAATGTAGATTTGCATCATTCACGATTTTTTAGTGTATGACTCTTAGGTCTTAAGTAACTTTAAACATAAAAAACTGACTTAATTGAATTTGTAAATTTTCACCGTACAACCTAATGCGGTCTCTTAATCATCAACTGACGAAACCGAGATTGTCAACAATTTCTCCAAAATCCGAGATCAAAACAAACGAACATCATATAATATTACTTACAACCTCACCAGAACACATAAAACTCACTTCGCAGGTAATCTTACCTTGTCAGATACAAATGACACGCCCTAACGTACATACAGACGAAAGATAATTTTAACAGAACATGTTTTATTTCTTTATTTTCGAGGGCATATTGAAAATTATGACGTTTGAAGGCAACACATGGGCTTTGATTATTAACGTAATTTCCTTGTTCATTTGGGGGTTTGGCGTCTCTGGAAAGGTGTTAAATAATAAATGAGTGTAGATGCTGTAACACGTGTTTTGAATTTTCTTAAGTTAATGTGTTTTTGTAAGGGGTTTGGCATACACTCTGTAGATAATATAGTGAAAATAGAGTTCTTGAGCAAATAATACATTAATATACATATTTTGAGTTAAGAGAATACCAGTGCTGGACTAACTGCTCACCCCTGAATCTACTAAATGATAAAATTATCATTTTCACCATTATAATTTAGCTTTAAGACGTCCAATAGTAGACCTAGACAGTAAGCTTCGGTAGTATGGTGGTGAGTATCCCCCCACCTGTCTGCTTCCCCGACAGGCAGATCTTTTTGGAAACTAATATGAAATTAATTGGTGTAAGCCGTTTGTTGAAACCGAACGCAAAAACACAAAAAAAATATATATATATATATATATATTTTGACCCTTCCAACCATAAATCAATAATCCTATCTCATCATTTGCGTAGCCTTTTCCCAATCATATTGGGGTCGGCTTCCAGCCAAACCAGATTCAGCTGAATACCAGTATTTTACGTGGAGCGGCTGCCTACCAGACCTCCACAACCCATTAACTTGGTAACACGGTAAATGAATTATCCTATCTATTTATATTATAAATGTGAAAGTGCTGAACCGATTTTGATGATTTTTGGTACAGAGGTAGATGAAATCCTGGAGACGGTTGTAGGCATTAAGCGGTTAAAAACAAAAGCTTTTATATAAAAATTAAAGACACACAAACTGATTCTTCTTCTTTATACTTTTGGCCATTTTTTTTCTTCAATATTCTCTCCAATTTTATCACAGAAAAGTCTTTAAAACACACACATATACCATACAAGTATAAGAAGCACTTCATAAAATTATACTGATAATGGAGCCTCCTGCGACCTTACAGGAGGTCAATAAGCCCTCTTAAAATCTTTTTCAGGAAAAAAAGAGAACTTAGTAACATTCCGAATACGTACGAACACATTCATCCCCCACCTTGAGTAGGGTGACTGTGCTTTAAAGATTTTTGAGGAGAGTAAGCTTATTAAAAAAAACAAATTGCATGGTTTGACAACCGCTACTGAAATGTCACAAGAGGCTCCAGGCCGAAAGACGTCTACTGCTGGACATAGGTGTCCCCCAAGGGATTTCCCCCAAGGGGGGTTTGCCATAATTGCCACGCTTGGCAGGCGGATTGGCGATCGCAGTGTAGATGGTGCAATGCACAGAGAATGCTGCTGCCCATTCTCTGGTGAGTCCCTTAGTCGCCTCTTACGACACCCAGGGAAGTGATGGAATGGCTCTAGGCAAAGGCCCATTCTATTAGCGACGGCTATTGTCAAAATGCCAAAATATAAGATCCCATTAATAGATGGACAAACTTTTAGAAATCATTCAGACCACCAAAATTAGAACAATGGTTAAAAAAATAATAATAAGAAAATGCATACTTACTAAAAAAAATATATTAAAAAGTTGGTACCCAATGCATAAACACATCCATGTGTTTGTTCTGTCATAATTATGATAGTACAAATGTACTGGCACACGTGACCATGTCAAGTACCTACCCATAATGGATGTGTTTATTTTAGTATACTGAAAAAAATATAATTTTAGGTCAAAATAAAATCACTTTAAATATTGTTTTTTAATGGGACCTTGGGAGTTTGACCACGTGACATCATGACAGCGTTTGTCAATCCCATACATTTTTGGCGTTTTGAGGATATCCTTCGCTATTTGAATAAATCTAAATATTGATATGTGTACAGTTTTTCGGTAACCGTTATATTTTTTCTGTCAACCTATTTTTCTCACTTCTTCTACCATGGGGACCATGCCATAATATTAATTTTGTGAAAAATAATAATTTATGTATGTAACATTTAAATAAAACCACAGAAAGGAAAAAAAAAGTATTTACTGTCACAGAACTCACATGCATAGATACTAAGTAAACTTAAACTAAAAATCCTTAACGATACTCTACAAGTAAGTATTTAAAATTTTAGTGGAGACAAGTTTCATACAGCTGAACTATCTTTAAATCGAAAAGAATACCTCTACCCAACCTTATGCGAAATACTGGCATGATGAGTAAATATAAAAAACTTTTTTTTTCTTCACGTAATAATATATCCCAACTTCGTCACCTAACATAGCCACCCTACTCGAAGGTTACCTCAGAAGCAAGTAAATAATTATTATTTAGTATTCGTATCACGTCGCCGTGGCTTTTGGGGGAGGCAGAGAGGCTCGTGTGAAGTTGAATAACGAATAACAATGATATTTTCTTATTTTCACAGTTTTTTTCGAAGTTTTTCAGGTTTATGCAATATTGGCACTTGAGGGGAGGACTGTTCGTGTGTTTTGCTTTTTGTGTTTTGAAAGGGAAATGTTTTACGTATCACTTCAAAGGTTCTGAAGTTTTTGTACGGATTTGGTAGTATAGAAGTGTTTTTGGTATTTTGACACAATAATAAGAAATTCAAGGTAAAATAGTACATACATTTTTTTTTTATTTAATGTGGGTTTGCTCTTGACTAGGTCATAGATAACAGAGACAAAGTCGACGATGGAGCGAGCTTACCCAGAAGAAGCCTGTTCACTCCAATTTTGAAGAGATTAGGGTTGTATGCGTTCGTTCCTTTATAAATCTAGTTGATGGCAATAATTATCGCCGATTTGCTTGATGTTTTTGAATATATCCAGGACGACCCGCGCCCTGGTATAAGTCCAATCTAAGTTCCCATAGCGGTTCTATGAACCGCTATGGGAACTTAGATTTTTTTTTTTGTTGACAGCTGGGGCTTAGTAATAGGATTACCCTAAAAACAGAAAACAGGTTTCGATAACATAATTATTTCAAAATTCCACTAAAAATATTCTATTCAAACTTTTAATAAAACTTGGTTATAATAATACGTCTACCTCAAAACAAAATAACACAACTTTATATTTAACCCTTTGCAGAGCGGCCCACTTTTTATGAACAACGTTATTCTTTTGGTTTTCATCTCTGTGAAAACAAGCCAGTGACGAAATTAAAATGAGCATAAAGATCTGTGGGGGCTTGTATTCCGTGTTGGGTTGATAAGTTTTGGTCTTGCTAAAGTTTGAGAGTCAGGTAATGACGATAGAGAAATAGCTCTTAGAATACGATGCCAATTGAAGTTCAGGTTGTTTTTTTTTACTATTAATAGGCACGTGTTTAACCACTATCTCACCTGATGGTAAGGGATGATGTGGTCGAAGATGGAGCACGCTTGCCTAGAAGTAAGCTATTCACTCTTGACTTAAAGACTCCCAGGATCAAAATCTGTATGATCACCAACTTAGACTAACTAGGCAAAATTGGTTGCCCACGAGGCTATTTCCTAATTTTCTTCATCCTATGCTGTTATTTCCTGATTAATTTCGTTGTGGAATCCAAAACCCAATTTCGGGTTAAGCTCGCCTCTGTAGGTACGTAAGCTGTCCCGTTATATGTTAACTAGCTTTAGCTCGCGACTTCGTCCGTACATATCCCATTTTTCCCGTTCCGGTAGGAATTTCCCGTTCCCGTATAGCCTTCCTAATTCGAATGTGTATCATATATAAAAAGATTTTTTTCAAATCCGACTAGTAGTTCCAGAGATTAGCACGTTCAAAAAAACAAACTCTTCAGCTTTGTTATTAGTATAGATAAAGATAATTATGAATGTTTTGTGTGCAGTAAAGAATAAGAAAGAAAGAATAAGAAACTATTGAATTGTTTCGCCAGGACTCATTGAGCTTCATTTATTCGCCGCCTTTCTGTTGATTGACACTAGTTCTGGCTTTCAGGAGTTGCAGTAGTTGGGCCTTGATTTTTTGTATGAGGAAGAACTAATCAATATCAGAAGTTTGTTTCACTGATGAAAAGCTACACTGTTGGACAAAGCATAGGAACAAAATTGCTAATTTATGTTAATAAACACTTATCGTACTTAGAGTAATTTTGCTGCAGCAACTTAAAAATCTCAAGTTACCGAAATTCTATCATTCGACAATATCCATTCAATCTACACGTAATACCTCATTCTCTCGCAATTCATCGTACCTGTTGAATGCAGATCTTACTGCGTCATATTTCCACTAACTATGTATTTCTATCCGTTCTCCGCTGAAAGTCCGTCTTGGTAACGAATTAAATTTAATTAATTAATTCTCTAATTACGTTTCAGCTTGTTTCAAGGAAGACTGACCTTCTTGGAAACTGGAAAAGCTACAGTGGACTTTGAAGTTGAATCGAAGAATAATGGTTTGATTTTGATGAACTAACTATCTATTACTAATATTATAATATGTGTTTCGCTCTGTCCATCACCTGGATTAGCCTTTTTTTTTTCAAGGATGGTAAATTATCGAATAAATTGTTCCGCTCTGGGCGGAGCGGAAGGGAGTATCAGACTCTTACCGACAAAAAATCATCCATGTTCCTCCTAATGCCGTTTGCGCCGCCGTGACTCTTTCGAACAAAAATTCGCAACCCTGGTAGGACTTAGATTAGCCTGCATGCTAGATTTTATAATTTTGGTCGCACTGACGTTTGCTGTAAGATAACCTATTGCTAGTTTAAGCTCGCCTTTGTAAATAAGCTGTTCTATTATTTTTTGCGTATTAATCCGTGGTGACTCTTTCGAACAAAAAAATCGCAACCCTGGCAGGACCTGTATAAGCCTGCATTCTGGATTTTATCATTTTGATCGCACTGACGTTTGCTGTAAGAGAACCTAATGCTATTTTAAGCTCGCCTTTTTAAATAAGTTGTTTTATATTTTTTTGCGTATTAATGTTTTTGTGTACAATAAATATTAAGAATGGTGATTTAACGTTCACGTGGTTATTATCGACTCTCAGGTTCGCAAAGCCGCTAGAAAAAACTAGTAAGACCCTAAGGGTTATATTTAGGAACTAGAGTCTTTATAAGAAGTGACGGGAACTGGCAGCATACTAATATGACGATATATCGAGGTTTATATATATTATGGACCCTGTCGGTCACAGCATTGTTTAATGTGATAACTTTTATTAGATATTTGTTAGTTTTACTGTTTTATTAATGCAGAATTTAATTTAGTTAACTCTGATGTGACAGCTCATGTATGTAAAAGATTACGCCGACACTAAATAAATGATAAGTAGTGATATGATTACATTTTCTACCTTCATTTGAAAACATATAATACCTTTAAACGAGCACTTCTTGTATATCTATGTCACCGGAAAATTGCAGACTCCGTAAGATTGTAATAAATCTTGATTAGATTATAATTTCTCGATATACTATGAAAAAATCGTTTTGTAAACAATAAATCCCATCCAAATTCAATAGTTCCCGTATATATATATATAATCTGAATCTCGGAAACGGCACCAACGATTTTTATGAAATTTTGTATCCCCTGCATACTAAATTTCATGAACATCGTTGGAGCCGTTTTAGGGGCGATAAATCGATTTCGTTTTTAGAAAACCAAAAAACAAAGTCGAGCAAAGCTCGGTCATTCAGGTTCTCAGGGTTTTCAGGGTCAATCCGAAAACGATGGGCAAACTGAGGGCAATCTCACATGGGAGTCGGCACGGAATTTGGTCGGACGTATCCAAACTCGCGCGAATAGCAAAAATAATGAGTTGCGTCTCATAAGTCGAACGGGTTCCGCCGACCACCTTTGGAATTTGGGTAAAATCCAATCAGAGTTATTCATGAAAAAATCTCGTTTTTTTTAAGATTTTTTCACATTTGCATCGCCGTCGCAGACTGTCGAAACATCCTTAATATCCCAACATTTTAATTTGTTTTTTATACTGATTGATGCTGAGATGGTTTACAGACGTGAATTTGAACGTTTTTAAAGTACGATAATAACTGAAATCTTTATTATGTTATAGTTTATTGTCTATGAAGAAATTGAATTTAGAATCAAATATAAGAAGTTATTATTGGCTAAACATAAAGGTTCTAATGTACCCATGATTTTTTTCATAACAAAATAAACATTTGAATAATGACTCGGTAATTAATCTTTATTTAACACCGCTGGCCGGAAATCGGGGATAGTTCATGAGAATAGCCGTTAAATGCATTCTAGTACAGTGAACCACCCAGCTAAGTTGTCATAAGACTATATCGATGCCTTAATGTCATTGCAATAAGGTTGCATTTTGTAGTACATCTATGACGTACAGTTGACCGTACACAATTAAGGTTGCTCCACTTAAACTAAGCATTAACGTTAATATATTTTAAGTGTTCTGTAAGTGATCGCTTTTGGCTGAGAGCTTGGTCAGAAGAGGTAGCGGAAGCGGGAATGATAATAGGTATATTAAGGAAGTGAGGGATTTACATTTAATATTTTTTAAGCCATACATCACCACGGAAATAGAAAATTTTCCATAATCATAAGAACCACAAAGTTGTGGTTTTCATAAGGACGGAAAATAACGTAATTTTGTTCATAAAAATATTGGTCCTTTGTGGAAATAAATCCCTATCATGCGATTCGAAAGGCCAATTAATATCTCTTTTAAGCTAATCTCTGTGGCATTTACTTTAAGTTACGTTTATGAGTTCAATATGAACATGACCTATGAAATTAATGTTTTAATAAACGAGCCACCATGAACTAGGATTATTTCGGTAGGACTTGGAATTTTAAATTTAAATAAGATTTCTATTTAAGTTTTCATTCATTTTTCGAAATCTGTACTTAATTGTTTTTGTTTTTCTGTAATATTGTCAACGTAGCAATTTAATTAGTAAACATTTCAGGCCCAATACTAAATATTTATTTACAAGTTTTATATTCACTAGCTTTCGTATTTGAATTTTAGTAGGTAATCATTTTCCAAGCACTTCCTGATGTATCACCGTTTACCATTGTCAAAAGTCATAATGAGTAGGTATCTAGAGGTAGGTAACCTAGCCATAATATTTTTTTTTTCAAAATATGGAATTAAATGTACTTATGTCATATTTTTGATTTATTTTATAATTGAAATACTATTTAACCTGCTCCATTGATTTGAAAAAGAGATATATTGTTGAAAAAAAACACGCTATCTTTAAAAATATTCAATGTTAGGACATGTAATACTTTTAAAGCTTGTCTTTTTTTTGAAAATGGTCTACCCGTGTGCTAAGTTCTACGGACGGTCTCTTACACATAGTCAACTTTGCATAAATATTCCATAATAATCTTTTCCTGATTACTGTACTCTAACAATACCCAATGAGATGCTCGCATGTCCCTCTCGCATTAAATAATTATTATCAATCACTAAGACCACACCCTGAATTCACTACGCCCGTGTGAGAACAGAATTTATCATTAGCTCAAACCTAACCTCACTGTAATACCCAATAATGTTGGTGTAAGTGATAATTTTGATGCCTCGGAAACTGAATGAGTGATTTGGAGTAATAAACCGTGTCTGAGTGGAACTGATGATCATTGATGATCAAGAAATTAGGCAATGTGGCATTTTTTAAGCATTGTAGACCGTTTGTCGAAAAATTTGGGTGGTAAAAATTTAAATTCTTGTAAGATAGGTCAAAAACCAGTCAAGTGCGAGACTTGCATACAAAGGCAGAGCTTGCTTTTTGCGAAATTTCATAATTCTAAGTCAAGTGCCTTAAAGATTTTAAACGTTTCGAAAAATAAGGCATTGAGTGCTTCAATGGTGATCATTAAAAAAATGGTGGTCAATTACTTAAACTCAAAACAGTCCATATTCTACTCAACCTCTCAGTCCTTCCACAAAGTCAAATAACCACTAAAGACTGCCATTTCAGCATAAAACGCGAGTTTGGACGTGACAAGAGGCTGGCATTTACCTTAAACAGAGGATAAGCTTGCCGTCTAGCTGGCAATATTGCCAGAAATTGGAACACTGCCAGTTGAGCGCTTGGCACTTTTTTTTCGTTTTAGGAATAAGTTCGTTGCTTATCGTCCGAGTCTCTTTCGAATTGGGTAAGTAGGATATGGGAGGAAGTTATGCTGCTGTAATTTTATTGTTTGTGATTGAAATCTTGATTCCACGAGGTTGAGAGAGAGTTATGTGTTTAACGCTGGACATAGCTTATGTATTAGTTTGACTGTTTTTGGACTAATTTCTACTTTAATAAGAATGTGGTAGATTTAGATTCGTTTTCATCTGTAAATATAGTCTTCATTACTCCAATGTCGTAGATTCAGCGGCAGCTAAAATGAATGAGCCTAGTCGAAAAAACTTACCCTGTACTCAAATATATAAAATTACTGGTCGGGGTTGAGACTAGCATTCATGAGTTTGTAAGTAAGAAAAAAAAACAATTAAAAAAGATTTGAGAAATGCCGGAGATAAATATACTGGTCTAGTTGAGAGCTTCCTTCTTTTTTTTTAAGTCGTTTATAATAACAATAGCGTTAAAAATAACTAAACAAACTGTCAATTGCATTTTAATCTACAAAACAAACAAAAACATAATTAGAACTCGAGTAACTGCATTGCAAGAAAAACAAAGAAAACACTACCTTTCTTGATTGAACTCCTATAAAAACAATTGGAAACAATACAGGCTCTTTGCGCCAACCTCTGGGGAATACACGGTGGCATTCGATAGCAGTAACGTTAGACGGTCTCAAGTGAGATTGTGACAACATTGAGGTAATAGAGAATGAAAGAAAAAAGAGTAAACGTTCAGGAGTGATTGCTTTAGTACCTACCTGTATAGCTAGGCTCACAGGGTTTGAGCTCTGACCTGCAAATCGTGATGTTTGTACCCGATCCAGAAGAAGCACCGTTTTTAAAGTAGATTCCAAGAGTAGCGATAGAGGAGTTCGTGGCTAAATAATAATATCCGCATTGATCGATCTTCAAAGTTAACTATTTTCAACGCTTAACAAGGTTGGTCTGTAGATGGGTGACCATCCTAACATACTGAGACTCCTCTGTACTTCGGAAAGCACGTTAAGCCGTTGGTCTCGGATGTCATTTGTAGTTTTTTGGCAGTCGTTACTCAGAACGGATTGTCAAAAGCCAGAAAATCTGACACAAGTCTTGCCAAGAAGTCTCGTGTTACCATTGTAATGTTAATGGGTTTTGGAGGTCTGGTAGGCAGCTGCTTCACGTAAAGTACTGGTATTCAGCTGAACTCAGTTTGACTGGAAGCCGACCCCAATATAGTTGGGAAAAGGCTAGGCAGATAATGATTCCAGGAGTAGCAATAATTCAGCGACCAAAGTATTCTATGAAATCAGCCAGGCTCACTCGCAAATTTTTTGCCACTATTATTATCATTTACATCATACACGCAAAACATGAAAAGGGGTTTTTTGCGATTCTGCTCTGGAAGCTTAAAAAAAAGTTGTTTATAATTATGAGTACAATGACCATTTTTCAGGTTATTGCTTTATTTCTGTTTACTCGTTGCTTGCGATCCTGCTGATCCGAAAGATCATTAAGTATCAGCCCTACTATGACGTGCTAATGCCATCCAATTCCGATGATGTAAACGGGATAGTGCTATTCGCTATGTAGGTATAGCTCCGTCTCCCTCTTAGAGCGGAATCACGATCGTTTTAAGATTTCATAGAAGGACCTCAGATCTGATTTACTTGTCCATAAAAGAACCAAAAGAGTTTCTAGGTCTCTAGCAAAGTTGTATGATGTTGCAAGTTACGAAAGTCACGGGTATTTATCACAAAGACCCGTTTTAATTACACTCACCCTTCAGCTTTCTTGTCTTTATCCCAGATTAATATGAAATCAGCGCAGTACGCCTTTTTCTTCCATCCATCTCAATTAACCGTCTCATCAGTGTCCTGCTTAGCCACAATCGTCTGTCACACGTCAACTTAGGTTTCTTTTTCTGATGACAACATTTTTATTGTGATTTAAATCATCATTTGCCTAGCCTTTTCACATCTGCATATATTGGGTCGGTTTCCAGTTTAAGGGTGCGTTTCCACCGGAGATGGGCGAGGATGCGTAGCGAGGGATGTGTTTGGGGAACCAATAGAATCGCTTAATTTACTTAGCGCTGAGCGAGGCTAGGTAAATGAAGTGATTCTATTGGTTCATAACAAACACATCCCTCGCTACGCATCCCTTGCACATCACCGGTGGAAACGCACCTACTGGGTGCAGCTGTAATTATTTTAACTGTTTGTACATTAGTGGTACGAGTACATAGGCACACTTAATGCAATAAGGCATTCTCTACCAGTCAACCTTTGGGTTAATAAGACTACATTGTCATCAGTATTTTGCGCGAGCAAATGCCAATCTGTCCTTCACAGTCCTGCGGTGCGATTCTGTAAACATGTTGAAGTGAAGGCTTGGGTGTAGTAATAACGAATTGAGCTGTCAATTCACCTTGCGCTCACTCCACCTGAGTTTTCTCGATGAGAGGTTTACAGAATCGACCGGCAGTACTGAATAATGGATACCTTGGTAAGATTGGTTTTATTGTGACAGATTATTCCCTTTCTTAAAGTTACTAGTATTTGAGCTACAATGAGTCTTTACAATACATATGTATATTCACGTACTCATACATAAACACGTCTTTCCTCATGAATGCAGGCAGAATCTATAGAACGCCATATTTCGGTGTTTGTATAACTACTTCTTTTGCTTCATTTGTTTTAAATCGAGAACGCAAAAATACACATTAAATAAAGATCTACCCGTCGCCGCGTCGACCCAAATCTCAACCCGGCAGTGCAAAAGCCAAGTCCGGTCATCAAAAAAGAAATATATCCCCACCAATTACAATGTTAACTTAGACCAGTATTTAACTCTCATCCATTTCGGAAACCGACACGAAACGTAACGATTTGTATGTTAGTTTGTAATTAATTATATGGCCCCGAGGCATCCGAAGCGCTATTTTAATTATTGTTCTTTGGAACTTTGAGCATATTTTATACGAGGAAGTTTTTTTGGAGTTTTAATGTTTGAGTTTCGTTGAATATAATGTTTCAGAGAACTGATTTTGGATTTGTGGTTTGCTATTGTAAGCCAACTGTTCAAAGGAGAGAAGCACGTTTTGTGTATGTTTGTCGATTTATTCTTCTTGTAATTATGTTTTTTTATTTATTATTCATAATTTTCTTCGGTATACTGTGTATAAAGTTAGCTTGCCAGTAAAGTTAGTAGTGGGGATGTTTTCTCAGTGCCTAGGGTACGTTGAGATAATTATTTTATTTATAAACTCTTGACTACTCGTAAAGTCAGTTACCCCAATTAGTTGACCCGACCCACCTTTGCATAAATTAGATCGAGATTTTTTTGGAATACGAATCGATGGAATTTTATAATTCTTTTATATTTTCAACATTTCAACAAAGTAAATTAAAAAGAATATTAAATTCTATTGATTTGTATTATAAAAAATCACAACTATTTATGCAAAGGTGGGTCAGCTTATTGGGGTAACTGACTGTACAAACCGTGTACGAGTACTCAAGCGTTTATAAACCGAGAGTTTTATAGTCCGAGATCGGTCCATGGATAACTTAACATACCGAGATGCCTCCGCACCGCGGAAAGCACAATACTGCATTATTGCCAAGGAGTATGTAACCCAGTAGTTGGGTTGTTGAGGTATCTAACCTCAACAACCCAACTACTGGGTTACATTGGGCAGCTCGCTTCAGGAATAATACTGGTACTCACCTGCATCCGGTTAGACTGGAAGTCGACCCCAACTTAGATGGGAAAAGCCCAGGCAGACTGATTGAGGCCTACCTATCCATCTTTTCAAATTCTATCGGCGCCTCAGCAAAGAGTTCAATATTTGCATAAAATTATTTAAGTCCATCTTTTGAGTTGATTAGTTTATTTACATATCAATAAATCTTGCATGTATTATGATGTGTTACCAAAGAATAACTTATTGTCTGAGGTTGAATAAAATTATAAAAAGATATTAATCTTTTGACAAGAATTTGGCCAATTTATCTTTTGAACATGATGACAATTTATGAATAGCTAAAGAACACGAATGCCTACTAACTCTTTTTAAATTCCAGCGTCGAGTCCTTCATTTGTTTTTGCAGTGACTATCACAGACTGGATTAAGTTTATTATTGCTTGGCTCGTGGGGTCCGAGTGCGCGTCTTCTTTTCAAGGACATATCTCGCCGACTGGTGAAAGTAAAAGTGATCGACACTTTGAGTGTCCAGACGGCTGGCTCGTTCTTTGCTCAAGGAATCAGCATTGCCACTAAACGTAGCAATGCTGTCAGTCTTCTGGGGACGGTTCCGGATGACAGCGATGCAGAGGAATATTTCGACGCCCGAGTGTATTTTATTTTTGCATTTTTAAATGGTTAGGTTTAGTAGATATTAATAGTTTAAGTTAGTTATGTACATTTCAATATAAATTACCAAAGTTCATTATCTTAGCTTAAATATGAAGACAGACATTTGTTTTTGGAATTGACGTGTTGTACATTATATATATATAATATATATATTTATACGGGTCCCACTCCCTCCCACAGAGAGGAAGCCTATGTCCTAGCATCAGGAACATTAAAAGCTTTTTATGCATGCTATGAAGATTTGTTTATATGAAAAGCACTGCTATTTTGTAACATGTAACTGTAGGTTGGTAGGTGGTAGGGTAAATAGTAAGAATAAAGGTGTAGAAAAACCAGGTTAATCTTTTAAGCTTGTAAGGTTCGAATGGCATTACGGAAATAAATGCTGACTTTGATATTTAAAGCAACGATATATTTCAATATTTATTTAAAATAAATTGAAAACACCGCTAAGCTTAAATCAGCATAAACTATTTGGATTATCCAACATACTGATACGGATTAAAATATTCAAATACGTTCACGGATTAAAAATGTATCAAAAAATAATTTCAGCAAAGCTAGTTCTAGGCTCATTTAATCATTATTTTTCCAAAATTGGCATAAAATAAAAATTAACGCTCGACTTTGGAGTTCAAACAAGGCTTGCTAAGGTAAATCAGTAGATGAGTGATACATTACAAACCCAGACACCTCCTTCTCTTGGTAGGTAGAGTAGAATAGGGACTCCATTTTCCGCACTAAGACTTCCATTCGGTCCGTTGTGCGTAGGTGTCCTGGCTAAGTTAGCCAGCCTGGCTCCGCCCAGAAACACAAAAGTCTCCTGGGAGCTTCACAGGCTTCGAGGATTTGTTCGCCTCGCATTCCAGGATAACGTGGGCGGCTGATTCTTCGGCGACAAAGCAGCCCCTGCAGAGTTTGCGGTCCGTTGCGTCAGATCTGTGTTTAGGGTTGTCCCTTTTATTGTTCTGAGATTATTTCTACTAAGGCTGAGTAGTCGTTTTTTAAGTCGAGCATGTAGACTTGACATTGCCGTTTTTGACTGCTGCAGTCTGTAGCCCGTGACCACTTATTATTGTGAAGTTCAGTTGATCTCTCTTCTTCTCTACGAAACTGTGAGAAAGGTAGGGGAAGGAGTGGGTGCTTTGGTAGGTACGTTTAGCCGTTGGTCCTGGTTGTAATTTGAACATCTTTGACAGTCGTTACGGGAAGTCATAAGCCAGAATATCTGATACCAGTTTAGCCAAAGAGTATTGTGCTACCACGCTACTGGGTTGTGAAGGTCAGATTGGTAGTCACTCCATGTAAAATACTGGTTTTCAGCTGCATCTGGTAGCTGTTTTAATTTAGTTGGCAAGGCAGATCGATTGGCCAGGGTTGCGGAATTTGTTCGAAAGAGTCACCGCGGCGCTGGACCGCAGAGGGCTTTAGAAGGAACACGGATGGGTTTTAGTCAGTAAGAGTCTGACACGCCCTTCCACTACAGTCAGAGCGAAAGAAGTCATTTGACTATATCCTTAAAAAAAAGGCAGATGGATTGATTTTTACCTTCTGTAAATAACTAATACCCTGCCTCCGCAATAATATGTTTTAGTCCAGTTTCAGTGTTACAGTATTTCCACCGGGCATGTTGTTGATGTTGTACACATGGTAGACTGCCTAGAACAGAATTTCCTAGAACTAAGCACAAAATTTCCCTTCTCCTCTTGAAACAACCAAACTGGTCCTCAGACCAATCATTAAGTAGTATTATGTCACGTACTCATCGTAAAATCACAAGTTAAATTATTGTAGTGTGTCAAACGGGTCACTTCTCAAGAATGATGTCCGAAGTTCCGAACCCAGAACTTTATCAATGATTTCAATCTACAGTTAGATTGTTTCTCCTTTATGCTTTTTTAAGCGGATTAAATGACCATTTTCTCAAGTTCTTCGTTAAGGGGAAGTCTTTCAATGATTCTCCTTGTTAATTTTAAATAATATTTTTGTCTGGCTTATCCTCATTTTTAGTAGCGGTGCTATTTCGGAGACTGAATTCGATTTTGTGGATGGCAGTTTGATGATTTTTTTCAAACAATTTTTATTCATGCTGACTTCGTCCCTTTTTGACCCTGTTTTAAACTTAACCAGGGTATAAGAAAAACCTATAGATATTATATGTATGACAGTTAATCTTCACTCAAAACAATGTAAAATAGTTTTAATACTTTACTCAATTTTGGTAACAACCCCCGACTTACTAGTGGTTTTATAATACAATATAAAATCACTAGTAAGTCGGGGGTTGTTACAGAACGACAGAATTTCAGTTAATTCGACTGATTTTCGCGAGATCACTATATTTGACGTTCAAAAGTGCCTTTTAATGGTCTAGTTGAAATAAATGAATTGACTTTGACTTTGACTATGCGACCACAACATCAATCAAACAATGAATATGTAACCAAACCAAAGAAACTGCTTAATCTTCCAGACGGATTGATCTACGCGGTAGCTACATAGCCGCAAGGCATATACAATCATCATAAATACACATATTATGTACCTATCAGATATCTTAGTATATCAGTCGTAATAGGCAGGTTGGACTCAGACGCAGTATGCCTAGAGGGTATCGGCTTCCGGCATAAACATATCATGATTATGCTATTCATTTATCTTCTCTTTTTATGTGTTTCCTTATATAACAGTAAAACAAAGGATAATCTTAATATGTTGAAGACTGAAACAATAGGTATTTTTTTTTTTAATTTAAATTTACTTCTTCTCTTTTGACTAAGCAACATTTAAGCTCATATTATTTCAAAGACATTAAAAAAGGTGTCACATATTTTGATTTCTTAGCAGGTTATAATCTGTACAATAGTGATCCGGTCTCGAAAGTTTTTATCATCATCTGCCTAGCCTTTTCCCAACTACCAAACCGGATTCAGCTAAATACCAGTATTTTACGTGGAGCGGCTGCCTACCAGACCTCCACCCATTTACTGGGTAACACGATACTCCTTGGCAAGACTGGAGTCAGATTATCTGGCTTCTGACTATCCGTAACGACTGCCAAAGATCTACAAATGGCAGCCGGGACCAACGGCTTAACGTGCTTTCCGAGGCACGGAGGAGTCTCGGTATGTTAAGATGGTCACCCATCCACAGACCAACCTCAGCAAGCATTGCTTAACCTTGAAGATCGACCTGTGCGGCTGTTATTATTTAGCCACGAGCTTCTCGGTCTCGAAAGTTCTTATGCTGATCGAAAACTACACCACCACTGCGTATCATAGAAAAAATGCAAGGTATCTGCGGGAAAGGTCACAAGGAAAGGAGCTAGGTAGAAATTTATGTACAGGTCTCTAAAATTTTGGCAGTGCCAAAATGGAACATCAGATTCCTCCCTACCTAAATCTGTTCTCAAAGTAAAAATCAAGTCCAATATTCTACTAGATAAAATATAGCCGTAGTAAGGCTATATTTTATCTACACGACAGTGTGTTCATTCATGTCAAGGAATGTACTGCCACGAAGGCAGAATAATGGCATAGTGTCCCTTGGCAATCGAGGTGTCATAAGCCAGCTTATTCTTGTGATATGTCCGGTTTCAGATGTAGCTCCCTTTTGGGACTTTTGGAAGGAGATGAGTATTATTCTTGGCTTGTCTTGAGTATCTGTAAACTGCCTACAGATTGACTGCCTGTTAACAATATTAGCAGTTGTGTTGAGAAAACTGATTTGAAATTATTAAGTTTTTGTCTTTAAGCAAAATTTAGGATTCTCAAGAACATAGGGCCCACTTTATCCATATTTTTGGCAACGCAAACTGAAAAATCTATACTGTGCCTGTTGTTCTATTGATACTAGAAAACCAAGTTTTATGTTGAGCCAGCATTTGACTTTAATTTTACCTGATGGAAAGCAATGGATGAAGTCAACGATGGAACGAACTTTCCCAAAAGTTTACTTAAAACTGGAAAAAATAAATCAGCATGGTAGATTAAGCAAAAAAAAAAAATAAGAGGGAAGACAACCTCATGACAATATTGGACAAGGATCTTAAAGGTGCTGATAGACTTGAGCATTCACTTGTAACAGAACATTGAGCATTCGTCGTTTTTAATGTTGTTGAACTGAACCACGAACAGAACACATTTTCACGATAATTCTAGCTATCGCTAGAATAATCGTGAAAGTGCTAGTGCTAGTGCTAGAAAGAGCTAGTAAATGCTTGTCAAAAATATATTTTTTTTCACGAAGATATCAAACAACATTGACAACATTGATCGGCTCGGCAAAAATCTCGAAGCAAATTTACTGTCGTTCGCTATAATGCTCGCTAGAACGCTCGCTAGAACATTCGCCAGAATTCTCATTACAAGTGATTGCTCAAGTCTAACAGCGGCTTTAAATTATAAAAGATTCCTTTTTTACCATTTGAAGGCCAGACGACATTACTTGATGTCTTTTTTCTAAGCGTTCAATAAGTTTCTACGTCTTTTATCTATTTCAGTCCAAGTACTTTTCCTATCCTTCTTAAGAGTATTACAATTCCCCTTAAGTGTGTAGTGATCGACGTACAAGTTGTTTCGGGCGCCACACCAGATCGATCAAGTGTCTAATACGCGTTAACGGACTGTGTGCTAAGATACCATCTATTCACATTGACTTGGGAATGTTTGGATACGGTATTGTGGCGATTAATTTAAATTTGAGGATTTGATGTTTTTACGAGATTGGACGTTGTTTTGTGTAGGAACGTGTGTTTGTATCATTTGGAAAAGACTGTCGTTTCCAAATGTTGCAGATTACCTGTCAATTTTTCAATAGTACTTTATGTTAGAGTACACTTAGGTACTCAGTGTCCTGCGAGTGTTGCGAAATTTGTTCGAAAGAGTCCTGAAACGCAAAAGGCATTAGGAGGAACACGGATAGGTTTTAGTCTGTAAAAGTCTGACACTCCCTTCCACTCCGGCCAGAGCGGAAGCCGTTTGATGATTTTCCCTAGTTACAAGAAAAGGTACCTACTCAGTGTGCAAAGAGAATGAAAAAATATAAAGGTTTCTTTATTTTATTAAGGCAAAATGATTTGTCTAACATGTATGCGTACTTGGTCAACTTGAATTTATTCTTAGTGAAGAAGTGTTCAACTGTGCTCACCGCATCCGTCCACCACTGCTCCATGTAAACCGCGGTCGGGTAGCCGCCAACTTGCCGGACTAGTTTGACAAATTATTTTTATTTTCTGTTTGCCCCTCATTTGCGGTCACCGCGGGACATACGACACTTGACTTCGAAACTTTGAACATTTTGACATCGATCTTGGGTTTTAAGTTATTTTTTTTCTTATGTTGGATGGGTTAACTGGTGTTTGACCACTTTCACGCCATCGTCAGTATAGTTTTCCTGCTGTTATCTCAATGAATTTGAGCCTAGTCTAAATTAAAATGTTAAAATAGGCATAATGTTTGTAATCCATTAGGAAATCTTGCATGCCCCTTGCGTGACAGGCTTAGCTTTGATCAGGACGTCTAAAATTCATTCAGTTTGATTTTTAACGAAAACCAAACATTTTGTTTTTTTTTTATTTTTTTATTTTATATGGGTTTGCTCTTGACTCTAGTCTAGGTCATAGATGACAGAGACAAAGTCGACGATGGAGCGAGCTTACCCAGAAGAAGCCTGTTCACTCTAATTTTGAAGAGATTAGGGTCGTATGCGTTCGGAAACACAGACGCAGGCAGAGAGTTCATTCTAGTATAACACTCCTTATTTTCTTTTATTAAATTCATTCTAAACTAGATTTTGCCCGCGACTTTATACGCACATATCCCTTTTTCCCTGTTCCTGGATGCCTATATATAGTCTCTCTCTCATAAATGTTGCTATCATATACAAAAATAATTTTCCAATTCCGATTGGTAGTTCCAGAGATAAGCGCGTTCCAACAAACAAACAAACTCTTCAGCTGTATTATATTAAAACGATATACACAATTTATAGATATAAACTCATTTCGCTGCGGGAAAACAACCATTAAAATTTCGCGCTGTATATTTATTTTATGAACGTTTAGTGGTAATTTAAGAATGAATCAATACATGAAGTCGGGAGCCGTTGTAAGTCGATTAAATTGGTATACTCGTGTAAGCTGTCATCTCAGTTTTAAATCTTTTCCTGCCGATCATCTTTTAGCCAGTTCTTTCATCATTTATTTGGTCTTCCTCGTCCCCAATGGCTCCATCTGTACCTCTAATTAAGAAAGTCATTTGACGTTCAATTTTCTTAGACACTAAGGTAAGGAGTAATTATACCTAATAGTTAGTAATTGTAGCCCTAATTTAAACTTTGTTGGAAGTTGTAAAATATAAGTTAGTTTTGTTGGAATTTCTCTGATTAGCTGTTGAAAAAGGATCCTAGTTTTGGTGTATAAATACTCGTAGATAGAATAATGATTAGAGTTATTACCTGGAAACCGGTCAGTTAGAATATTATTTCTATTACGTCACTACTAATTCCTTAGAATCGTGACGGTAACAGAATAAACTCAATACCTTAAAAGGAGTTACTGTACTCATCATAATGAATAACTTTTATAATAGGACTAGCACTGAAATCGACTGCCTCATACATTTATGTATGTGCGCATAACTAGGCAAACTGTACTAAACAGCTGTTTGTTTTTCATAATGAGTATAATGACCCCTTTTCAGGTATTGCGTTTATTCTGTTACACATTGTATACGTGCCATCATCATCATTTCAGCCGAAAGAACAGACGTTTACTGCTGGAAATAGATCTCTTGCGTCTCCATATTAATCACCCCTGTACTTCGCACATCCAGCGGATAACCGTAGCCTTAAACAGGTCATCGGTCTACCTCGTGATAGACCAGCCAACGTTGAGCCTTCGAGTACGCTGTCGCCACTCCAAAACTTTTCGACCCCATCGGCCACCAGTTATGTGAGCAATGTGCACAGCCCGCCGTCTCTCAAGTCTAGAGGCCAATTCATACAAAAACCTTTGAAAGCTTGACACATACATGCCAACTTATTAAACAATAATCCGAGACAAAAAACGGTCGATTTCTTAACAATATACAGTTGTAAAGATACGAACTATCGATAAATGTTGTACAAACAGCGATGGTATCGATGGACACGACTGGGCCATTAGTCGCCACTAGTCGCCAATGTGTACACGAGTGATGGACGCTAGAAGGAACTGTCGATTGGAAGAAAGAAGTTGAATAAGTTGACGATATATTCTGTTTTGATGATTGACATGGGAATTGGGATTAGCGATAGGGAGATGCGGCTTAAGATGATTTAAGACTGTCTTGAAGAGGTGGCTTATGAAACTGCAGTGCGTCGTTTTGAGTTTGATAGTCGAGACAGGCTAAGTTTTTGTGCTCACATAATATAATCAATTGATCAATATATGTTACAAAATATTGTAAAACTTATATTTGAAACGAGTAACTATGGAGTTTCTTGTCCGTTCTTCTCCATAAGAATCTACTTTTTGCGAATGGACAACTAGAGTCACTTATATTTTAATTTCAAACTTTGAATTTGACGTTCAAAAGTGCCTTTTAATGGTCTAGTTGAAATAAATGAATTGACTTTGACATTTTAATTTTTCTACGGAGAATTCCTCAGTAGCAGCTCAGTATTTGGCTTTTATAATCTATGAATTCCCCTCCGAGTAGTTAAGGCGCAATTTTATATAGAAAGACTAAGTAGTCTTTCTATATAAAATTGCGCCTATCCTTGCGTCTATAATCTATAACTAGATAAGTAGAAGTCTACTTATCTAGTTATAGATTTTAAATCAAAACAACATTTTGCAGCCAGTCACACACAACATACGATGTCTTTGTATTGCACTGTATCATTAATACTCCAACGTCAGCAGCTATCGTTTGTATTGGTTTACGCCCACCGGTAGCGAAAGATATATTTATTAAAACAGCTTCCTTTTCGTCTTATCTTGAAGACGATTATTCAAAGGTTATTTTTATATCAAACTGTTAGATTTGATTTATTCAGTTTTAAAAATTGTTTTGAGTGCCCAATGTTTGCAAGAGAACTGAGAAATTAAATAAATATAAATAATGGAATTAATTATGGAGGATTAAATGTATTAAGATAACGGTAACCACCTTGTACCCCAAGTGGTACAAGTGGCATGGTCCTGACAATTCTGGGTACCCTATGTACTGCACCAACTCAGTTGACAGAATCGTCCGGCAGTTAGCCGATCGATTCTGTTCACATCTCCCCGTGTAAACTTCGGTGGAGTGAGGATGAAGTGAACTGCCATTGTATCATGTTCGTATGGATTGACAGCTCACTTCATGTTCACTTCACAAGCGTACACGGTGAGAGGTTTACAGAATCGCGCTGCTGGTTCTAAGGATACGAACGTGAAAGAAGTTAGTGCTGATGCTGTGGGTTATGTGAACGTGTTAATAACACAATCTTACTACACAGACCCATGCATTCAAAAGCCAATCTCCAGACAGATAATTCATACAAAAATCCAGACTCCTTAAACAAAACCAAACAACAGTGCACCCGTGAGAAAATCACCATAATAGAACTACTTTTATGCATAAAATAACTGGCTAAGTACTCGCTAATGAGCAATATAAACTAAGTACCTTTTCTAAGTAGGCGATAAGACGGGAACACACCGGGATTAAGAAGTCTCGACGCCTTCTGAACTAAAAAGTATGAAAGGATCGTTGCACGGGATATGAGGTTTCTGCCTGAGTGGTTGCAGAAGAGGTGTGGGTGGGTTATAACGTGGTAACTGCGGGGTAATTCAGTAATCCAGAATTAATGGTCTGTCATTTTGAACATCATCAACAGTCATTCTTTGCGTTCTTTAAGGCGAAGCATACATTTTTTTTGAAGAAATGAAGTTAATGGAATATGAATTTCCTCCGAATGCCTTTCGGATTATGATAGCAAGTGTGACGTAATTCGTGTGCTGTTTTCCTTTAAAGGTTAGTTAGCAGAGGTATATAAGTATGTAACACCATCACTACATATTCTAAAAAAGTCCCTCGCCGCGTCTGTCTGTCTGTCTGTTTGCGATAAACTCAAAAACTACTAAACGGATTTTCATGCTGTTTTCTCCAATGGATGGGGTTATTCATGAGGTAGGCTTAAGTGTATAATTCGTCCCAAAATTCCTACGGAAACCGGGAAAATGGAATATGCACGTACGAAGTCGCCGGCAAAAGCGCACGCTGATTCCATTCAGTATCCTAAAACCGTGGAGTACTACTCCAACGATACTTAGTTTTCTTCGAGTAATAACCAATTTTGTATAATATTTAAATATTCTCATAAAGCCAACTAAAATATTAAAGTAACATATCAATTGTTTACGTCTTATGATGCCATAGCTTTTGTGCACGAATTAGACTGCTGAAATACATCTCTTACAGACGAATTATTTAAGAATAATAGTTTCTGTCTGCTAGTCTAATAACTAAATTATGATATTGCATTTTTATAGAGACATCTCGTGTTGGTACAAACAAATTCTTAAAAGACAAATATTTGAGAGATATCGGTATAAGCTGTCTGGGAATTTAAATACCTATTTTTCTTTCAGTCTGAACTGTCTACATCTACGGTATGTCAGAAGAGTAATGGGTAGAATTAGTAGGAAAAAAAAATGAATTTTAGTCTCCAAGGAACAAGCACTATTGTTGAGCATGAGGTCCTGGGTTCGATTCCAAGGTCGGAAAAGCAGCCCGTAGTCTGGACTTGTGCCTGGTTAAAGGAAAAAGGCTCGCCCCCAATCACTTGGGACTTAACTGGTGCGACGTGTCAGGGGTGGATCCAGGATTGTCATGTGGGGTTTGGGGGTTAACACTAAAAAATAGCTTAACGCAAAACAAGTCTCCTTGATTAGTTTAAAATGTGGGTCTTTTAGGGGGGGGGGGGGGGGGG
>NDFZ01005329.1:347235-395954 GCA_002192655.3 Mamestra configurata
CCAGCCCACCCCCTGGATCCGCCAAATGCGATGAGTTCTTCCGAAAAAATGAATGGTTCCTTTAAGAGTAGCCACCGGGGCAAAACCACGAGCAAAAACTTGTTATTATTACAGCAATTTCAGACCGTAACAGAAATTAGAACTACGTCTTCATTATTATAAATCTAAAGTTTAATCCAAACAATAAACTAGGAAGGTAAGCTAATTAAATGCTTTGCTGTTTACGATGTAATTTGTTACTGCGCTACTACCGGGCGAGGCAAATATAGTCTTTACCGCTACCGTTTAAAGTTTCGTCAGTTTTGTCGTTCGAGTTCCGTGGGTTAGACCGTGGTGTAATGGAAAGGTTTTTGATGTAAAAAGGATGTCATGGTAAGGTCATGAGGAATACTTAGTGGAGGAAGTTTTGAATGTCGATGTGCATAGAAGGATAGGTCTAAATGAACAAGTTCTGTATGGTGTCGGACGTAAAAGAATAACACCATCCCATCACATTCCGTGGGTTTCGTAAGAGGCGACTAAAGGACTCACCAGAGTATGGGCAGCAGCATTCTCTGTGTATAGCAACAGCCACACTGCGATCGCCAATTCGCCTGTCAAGCGTGGCGATTATGGCATTAAGGCCTTTGTTCAGCAGTGGACGTCTTTCGACTGATTGATGATGATGATTATGACAGGCTTAATAGCTGTATCCTTCATCTTCGATATTCTTATTACTGCTATTAAAGAGCTGCATTGATTACGCTTCGGTGTGACTAAATCCACATTTGTTAACAAACCAACGAATCCGAGTGCTAACTTCAACTTTCTAGTTTCAGTTTTAGACTGGTAACAGTTTATTGGTTCTACTCACGATCTGTATATTAGGGAAATATTCGTGTCGGTGCAATTTATTTTATTCTATGAAACAATTATGTGTGACGTGTAAAAAGGGGTGTTACATATTTTGAATAACATTTTTAATTTCAGTTTTTTATATGAATGTTGATTTTTCTAGGAACGAGAAATAAAAAGTGGCATACATTTGAGCTTTCAACTTAAATATTGCCTATTTATTTTTTGACGTGACAACGTCTAATAAATCGATGAACGCCGGCTGCACGCACAAAAAAGGATGACTCATTGTAACGTTACGATCATTTCATCAATGTTTTGTTTTGACGTTGTCACGTTAAACTATCGTCCGTAAAACGAATTTACAGATAACCAATTTTTTGCTTTATAAAGGGAATATCAATAATTGACAGTCAATCACGCCTGTTTCCCCGAAAAGGATGACAGGCTATGAAATTGCTATTTTTGTTATTTGTGATGTAATTATATTTTATTCTTTTCCCGAAATAAAAACGGTACAAGCTTGGTTCTGGTGTTTTTTTCTGTATTAAATGGTCCATGGCCGTTATTTGTTGAAACTATGTGTACAATAGTGGTACATGGGCGGATATAATTACTCTTAGGGTACGGAACCCGAATAAATGAGGGCCTTTCAAACCATGGCTGTCATAGCCATGGTTTGAAGGGCGTCACTCGTATCCAGGTATATTATTTTCTGCAAAGAAATGCGTTTAACCGTATCCTGGATCCCAACTATTTTTGTACAAAATTTTATCCAAACTGGTTCTGCGATTTTGGCGTAAAAGCGTAACAAACAAACTCACTTTCGCATTTATAATATTAGATCGGCTGGCGTCTCTAGTTACGTCAATCCCGTGGTCTTGGATTATGACCTACTAACCTCCAAAAATCACAAACCTTACCCTTTACAAATTAACCCTTATTGACATTGAAATAACAGTTTCTGAACTTGTTTACGAACATTTCTTCAACTTCTAACCCTTTAACTGCTATAGTCACGACAGGCGCATTATCGTGGCTATAATTGTTCGTGCTATAATAGTGCGGTTGGTAAAACAACGGGTTTCCACACGACATGTGTCAATTGAGTTATGTGTAGGTTTGGTGTACACGTGCCGTGGGCCCGTGGTGCGAGCAATGTCAAGGCGGTGGGTACTTTGTGAAATAACTTGATAGGTACGGTCATCAGCATAAAATCGTACACTTATTACTTTGAGAATAAAATAATAACTTTTGTAATCGAGGTTTTTCAGAACACTTTGGTATCGAAAATACTAAGTGCGTAATGGATGCCGCCCATTTAGTAAATTTAAGAATATTTGCTCTATTTTCAAAAGCTTTATCGCTCACCGCACATGACATAACGTTTACTGCATGTACATTATATCGTTTGTTATAACAATAGATGATTAAAAATTAAAATTATACAGATCGAAATTATTATATCATGTTTTGTTATATTAAACAGTCTTTGGGGACTGCCGATAGAAGTGAAAACTAAGTGACTTGTGAATTGTATCGTCGAGCTATTAGATTATTAGTTTTGAATTTGGAAAGTGTTCGGTGACGATGACGCGAGTTCCATGATTTTTGTTCACCCAAAGAGTGCTCAACGCGCCTAATGAAGTTTTCATTTAAAAAAATACCTACTTATACCAAACATTCGTACCCGTTCGTAACATCATGTTTCTATGAATTCTTTACTTTTGAATTTCGAGTATTTTTGTTAGGTACTTATTATGTTCGTGACTGACACTATGAACACTGCCCTTATTGCAACAAAATAGAGGCGCCTGGAAAGTCACGTAATTTTGGGTAGTAATTTAACTTTTTCAAAATTAAAACTCCTAAGTTATTTAAATTATTTACTGTATGATGTCGGACGTAAAAGAATAGCACCATCCTATCACTTCCCGTGGGTGTCGTAACAGGCGTCCAGAGAATGGGCAGCATTCTCTGTAAGTACATTGTAACACCTACACTGCAATCGCCAACCCGCCTGCAAAGCGTGGCGATTATGGCAAACCCCCCATTTGGGGGAGGCCTATGTCCAACAGTGGACGTCTTTCGGCTGTTATGATGATTTTAATTTTAATTGTACAGTTGGGGTTATCTTATCAAAAGAAAAAAAATATTGAGCTTTTAAAATGGATGGACCTTGCAGTACTACTTTGTCAAAGATTGACTACGACGATAAAAAAGTATTGTATTTAAAACATCAATATATTATGTTCAGGTAACCTAAAGTAACCAATAAATACTTATAAACAACTACACTAACGAATGTAACTTTTAATGTTAAATGTTTGCTAAAATTTGGAAAACCTATAAGTACTAAACTAATGGTAATTAAGAAAACATTTGAAGTACTAGAGCAGCTTGCGTTTGATTACAATCACCTGAGTTCCCTCGACGATGGAACACGCCTGCTTAGAAGTAAAACGCCTAAATAGGGTATCTGACTAAAAAATCTAATTTGTCCGTCAAATAAATTTCCAAAAAAATCTTGGACACGTATTTTTTCTTATGTCACTTAAAAAAAATGAACACGATACAGTGCGTTGAAAACTCGTGTGACGCCACCTACCAGTACACTTTTTACTGGAAAGTGACGCCCCACTCCTTTTCTTTGATGCGTTTTATCTTCGTTATTTTTATTCATCATCATCTTCCAGCCCTTATCCCATGTAACTTGCGGTCAGCGCAACACGTTTTTTTCTTCCATTCTGTCCTGTCAACGGTCACGCTATCACTAACTCCCTTTTCTTTCATATCACTTCTCACACAATCCATCCATTTCTTTGGCCTCCCTCTCCCTGTCCATCCATCCACATTTAAATTCATAACTCTTTTAGTTACGTGCATTTCATCCTCCTCTTCAAATGACCATACCAAGATAAGCGGTTCCCTTTTAACTTTCCCGTCACTGGCGTTATTTTTATTGATTTGATAAAATTAAAAATATATTTCCAATAATTTTTGATAATAATTAATCTAACTGATGGACTAAATTGAATCATATTTTTTAACCCAGGAAACATCCCTATTGTAGCTATCAGGAAACACAGATCATATTTTTTAACCCAGGAAACATCCCTATTGTAGCTATCAGGAAACACAGACCTTCAGATAATTCAAGCTTATTGAAATCGCGCCTTCACCCGATCCTCGAAACACGGCTACTTCGCACGACCCACACAATTACTTTACTTATACTCAAAATTAGTTGTTGATTTATCATTAAGATTCGTTTTTCTTTGTTAATAATGAAACGGAGAGAGTTATCTTTCTATAGGTTAGAAAAATAGACCTTTTCACCCGTTATTACTACGAGTGGGTAATATAAACGGGCTTACTGGTATTTTAAAAGGACACGTTTAGCAGTAGGTACTTAATATTATAGAATCCAACCGAATTGACGCATTTTCTTGATATTACTGAATTTCGTTATATTATTATACTGAGATATTTTTGGTGTGGTATGAACATGTCATTTCTTTTTATTTATTAAACCTTTTTTTCCAGTGCTAGACTCATCTGCCTAGACTTTTCCCAATTATATTGGGGTCGCCTTCCAGTTAAACCGAATTCAGCTGAATGCCAGTATTTTCGGCTATTAGCACACTTATAGTAAATTAGCAATTAGCTGAAACCATCTAAGTGACAAATGTTGCCTGTGATTAATAAGATAAAATGACGATTTTATAAACATCACATATTATTTTGAATACTTTAAAGACTAAAGAATTTCAAATGCGCAGGGATAAAATTGCGACTAGTACAGCCAAAATTATAATGATATATTTTCGTATCATGTAATCAAATACTAATTCTCCACTTTATTTGATGTAATAATGTAATTTGTAACACGTTGCGACATTACACATTTGGATTAAGTTATACATGTGCTAAACAAACACGTGCCTAGCTTGAGGCTAGATGTGAAGCTTGTGCATAGTGTAAGCTATAAGATTGAATAATTGATTGTAGCTAAGAAGTAGGAAGAGGATAATAATGGGAGTATTTGTATTAAAAATCGGATACCATCGTCATGCAAGTTTATGATTTTTTTATTAATTAAAATCTACTAAAAAGACATAAAGATAGTGGTTTTTTTATTAATTAATATCTACTAAAAATACATAAAGATAAACATACCTATTAAGATCTCTGCAGTAACTTTCGGTGTAGATGAGTCGAGCAAGCATGAGGAACTTCCCATAATTTGATAATGAAACAAAAACTTTAATTGATGATGCAAATGAGGGCTTAGACTAAGTTACAATGGTTGCCAAGTGTCTAAAGTTTAAAGGCCAGTGTTTTTGACAATTATATCTGATAATGTTATAGCTGATGAAGGAGGAGCTCGTGGCTAAATAATAACAGCCATACGGGTCAATCTTCAAGGTTAAGCAACGCTTGCCGAGGTCGGTCTGTGGATGGGTGACCATCTTAACATATTGATGAGATAAGATTCCTCCTCCGAGCACACTAAGCCGTTGGTCCCGGCTGTCATTTGTAGATCACTCGCAGTCGTTACGGATTGTCAGAAGCCATAAAATCTGACACCAGTCTTGCCAAGAAGTACCATAGAACCCAGTTAATGGATTGTGAAGGTCAGGTAGGCAGTCGCTCCACGTAAAATACTGGTATTTAGCTGAATCCGGTTTGAATGGTAGCCGACCCCAATTTAGTTGGGAAAAGGCTAGGCAGATGATGTTTTAACTTATACCTGATAAAATGACAGTTTGCTTCGTTCATGGTATCGCTCGCATCTTCATCGCTTCGCTCACTCTACACAACAAGCTTTAAGTCAACCATTTTTAATAAAAAATGTATACTCAAAATAATGACAGAGGTACTATGAAGGCTTTCACCGTTTCTAGTAATTATGATAATATTACTTTCATCTTTGTCTTATATTCCGTGTTTAATATTTGATGGATTTAAATATAATTATAGCAAGAAGGAACTGCCTTTGAAGAGATCTTTTCTTTTCCCTTGGGGGCGAATAGAGCTTTGTGTTTTATTATTTGAACTGTGTCTTATAAATATTGTTGGTACTGAATTATGTGAGAACTCCATTAATTCTCACATAATTCACATAGTTTCCTCAAAGATTCCACAAATATCGCTCAATTATTGTCATTCATGGCACTTTTCTTTCAGAATGATGATTTGATGGTTGCTAATTAATTGCATTGTCCTTGATGCGACACTCTTTTAACAATGAAAACAGTTCCCCATCACAAAAGGTACATTCAACATACCGTAAGTAGTGACAGCTTATGGCTTAATAGCTGCGAGCCTCAACCAACACCTTAAAAGGCTCTCGTTGGACAGCTGGATCGAGGGCTCGATTCAGAAACCAAAGGAGGTTCTTCTTCTCTGGAGCTCTGACCTGTTAGCTTGGACGCTGTTCCCGATACCGTTATATTTTTTTTTAATTTTAAGTAATTTTTGGTCATGTATATTGAAGTAAGTACTTAAACATGTAATATGTGTACCTATTTAAAATATTAAAAGGAATCCGGCTTAAAAAGCTTGAGCTGGAAGTAATATAAAAAGGTATTCGAAAGCCCACTGAATGATTTTGAAACCTCTAAGTCACACGACAACCAAATCCTAACTGTGTTAGAAACACAAGTTTGTTCACATCCACTTAGCCAATCTTTCTCTCAAAATTTACATCCCAAATTTTCAATTAATTCCATTTCATCCAGCACCTAATGCACTGATAAGACACCAATAAAACCCGCTCATTAATGTTATAACTAATTAACTATCAGTAAGTTTCGGAGTTAAGTCCTAAATGATAACAGTGTCGTCCTCAATTACACCGATGCAACTAACGTGATGCGCGCACGCGATGCATTCCGTGTCGCTAACTGTAATGCGTTTAGGGTTGGCGTGGTGTGAATTTTGAAAAGGTTTTTTTTGGTTGAACATATAAAAAGTCTGTGGCAGTTCATGTGACGATTCTTGTAAAAGAGACAGAAGTTCCTATTCATATCATTTATTTATTTATACATAGTTAAAGAGTGTTTACTCCTGATGGCAGGTATTTCATTTAAATTTGTTAGTCCTTATTCTTGGAAATCAATTAATCGAAAGTAATGAAACTGGATACGCATACGCAACAGGTTTAAAAAAAAAAAATAGCTCTTTTTCGAAAAATTTGTAAATCAGCATCCTCGGAAAATACGACCATGGCACTACCAACCGTTTGTTCTCTTACTCATCAGTCATTCATTTGTAATGTTGCCTGAGTTAAAAAAATATGATTCTATTTAGTCCGTCATTTAGATTATCGAAAAATATTGGAGTGGGGACTCCGTATCTTTGATGCGTTTTATCTTCGTATTTTTTTATTGATTTGATATAATAAAAAATACGTGTCCAATACTTTTCGATAGTGTAACTGACAGATTAAATTGGAACGTCACTTTCCAGTAAAAAGTGACGTCATACGAGTTTTCAACGCACTGTGTCGTCTTATTTTTTGTTTACAAAAGCAAAACTACGTGTTAAATAATTTTTTGGAAATCTATCTGACGGACTCATTTTTTTTTTTTTTTTCAAATACCCTGTACCAATATTAAGTTTGTTTAAAAAAGAAACAAAATGTAGATACCTACCCATTTCTTTAACGAAGTCATCATATTTCTTCACATAAACAACCAATGTTAAAAATAGTCCCTCGCTTCTCAGCCAACCCTAACCGCATGTAGTACTTAATGGCATTTACCTGACAGTACACTTTTCGCCTCTCCCACGAAACCAAGCAGAGCATGGAATCTTCTACGAGTTTTTTTAAGCGGTTTGTACTTTGAAGATTGGTTTGGATGTGGTATATTAAATTGCAATTGAAGATGATAGAAATTATGCTCTTCATATAAGTCAAAGTTCTGTTATATTTTTGTTAACTCAGAATATTGTTTTAATGCCCATTATATTACCTACTATTTAAGGATGACAGTCGATATAAGAAAATAAAATTAGCAATTAAAAATTCAATTACCCTGCTAACTGAATTTTCAATTTATCCCAACTAATCTTCATGTGTATGCAAAATTTCAGTTCAATCAGTTGAGGATGACAGTACTGAAACTCAGATGCAAGATTTAAAATTTATTCATTCTAATAAATAAGCAACATAAAAGTTTGTAATATCAATAATGCACATATTAGCAAATGCTTAACGCGTATTTTAATAAGAAATTCAGGTACATTTTCTTTCCGGAAATTATTAACTGATTAAAAAAAACAATGCGCATAACAGCAGGTATCTTTTGTAAAATCACATTTTTGCGATAACATTTTTGGGTCCCTCTCAATCCGGGGCAACAAATTATTTGTGGTCAGTGTAATATCAACTTCGTCCCATACGTCTCTGTCAGCCGTCGTCTTAGTGTCTGTTTTTTCCTTGTCAAAACATTTGTCATATAATCTACCGATTTTTTATTTATTTTGATTCTTTTCTGGTCAGGTACATTTCTTTTAGATTATTATGCTTATATTTCTGCTTACGTTTCTAATGCCCTTTAAGTATCGAATTGAAACACTTAAAATAAAATTACGTCGAAAAACTAACAGTGCAACAATTTACAGTGAAAGTGGAACTCCTAGAGGACAAAAATGCTTCGAAAAAGATTAAAGCAAAATTAATAAATCCACAACCTAGAAGACCAAGCTTAATACCAAATGAAAGAGATGTAGGCCTTATATAGGGCGTCAGTAACTTACTTCCAGAACCTTCTATTTTCGAAAGGTCTAGAATGTTCGCGTACATACCGGCCGCGACTTACCAGGTGTCGAGAATTATAGAATGTTGTAACACATGAAAGTCTAGAAAGTTCTTATAACTATTATTGCTATGTACCTGGCATTATTTCTGGCGCGCAACACTATTCTCCCACTTCGCTCTTGACTTAAAGACCCCAGGTGAATATAATTATTAACTTTAAAGTCTTTGATTGCCCTCTCCATCTTAAGAGTCATTTCATCATACTTTCTTGGTATTGACACAAGAAACAATGTCGAGTTTGTACTGAAGACACCACATGATCTACTTATTGTTGACCTTGCATTGTTCTCGGCAATATTTATGGGACAACTGGATTAATTCGTTTGAGGCTCGTGTTCAGGCTGAGGAGATTAATTTTGCACACGTGATTATAAAAGTTGTAGTGGGATGAATTACTCACTAATAATGTAATGCTCTCTAAGGAATCGTTCCAAAACGAGGACGAAAGATATCGACTTCGCTCACAGAACAAGCGAGATATAGTGGCAGCGAGCCGGCAATATTACCCAAAGAGCCGATGATCTTTGGGCTAGACTTTTTTATTCATAGGCTCACGATTTACCAATATTATATCTGATGGTAATCGATTATGTGGTCGACGATGGAGCACACTTGCCAAGAAGTATGTTTTTCAATCTTGACTTGCAGGGAATTCCTTTTCTTAGCTGTACGTACAATAAAAATATTGCTAAAACGAGGGACGCCCACCATGTCACGGTGGCACATCGCGGTACGTCTTTTAGTCTGATAATGGAACGGGCTTGGTCGAATTAAATTCTTGAGCGGAGACCACGAATTAGCCAACGTAAGGTGGGATGGAACACCTCGAGACCAGGTGGAGCAACGATATTCGAAGAGTGAGCGATGTGTGATTGGAGAAGTCCATGGTGCAGTAAACTGATCAATTCAATTCTATAAGTACGGCAGCTTAATTGTACATGTACATTGTTGAAAAAGAATATTTTTAATTTGCCTAGTAAAAGAAATATATACCAGTAGCCGTCATTCTTGGCAGTAAAAGTTAATAGACCATTGTTAAAACTCTTGTTATGTTATTGTTATTGCCCAAAAAGAAATGGGCATCGTTTATTGTAGAACAAGAATGATTAACCCAGTAAAGTGAAGAATGGATAATTTCGGCTTTCGCAAACACATATAAATCTTTTCTGTTCATTGTAAAAATTATGAGTGTGAGTTTTATTATTGTTGGGAAAGAGAAAAGGAATATTTAGTGCTATGAAACGGTAATAGTTTAAAAGTTATGGCATCGGTCTGCCAAACGAGAACTCGTGAGTTCGTAGTGTTTCTACTGCAGCTTTTTTAATGATACTGGTTCTTTGGAGATATCTAAGGAGATAAAGTCAATAAAACAATATAAATTAACTGCTGATCAACCACTAATATGTTTATTTCATAAAACTTAAACAATAATTCCTGCTTCTTCAATCACTATTTTTTCATGACATGGTACAATTCTCTCTAGCCAGATTTTTTACAAGATATGAGGGCCTAGCACAATTTTTCTTGGCGTATAGTAACGTAAAATTTAACTATAATTGTAATACTTGTTTCGCACGTAATATTTATTTGAATTGGACACTATATTCATATTTTTGTAATGTATAAATTGTGTATGCGCATTAAATTAAACCAAAATAGTTTGGGGTTGCAGTTTATTATATTCAAAATTCACTTATCCTACGTTAAAGATACTGTAACGTTACTACACGTCAAAAAATTGGTGCTAGAAAGTCAGTATTCTTGTATTCTCTCAGTAGGTTGTATTTAGTAGTAGTAGTTTTATTTCTTCAGTAGGCTTTAGACAAGTGAAATTCTCTCGGCGGTAGCGTGGCGAAGACACTTGTCAAAACTGTGTGGGGTTGACAGAAGCTGTTGAAATGTCACGTGATCAATCCCTTATATTTTGGCATTTCGACAATCACCATCGCTATTATAAAGCCACTTTGTCTAGCCTGTGACCCGGCTTGACCTTTGATGATAAAAGCTACAAAAATCTGTGGCGGCGAGTCACCAGATGTTGCGCACACCACTGAGAAAACTGTCTAGGCGACTGTCATTGTCAAGCTGTCAGTTTTTCTTCCATTCCTTCGCTCTGTAATTTTCATCTCGGCTTCGCCTATTCTGTCCACGTACAAAAGAACTATACATACCTTATATTACTGCAATCAACAGTGAGTTAAGTGGAAGTGTTGTTTTGATCTTATACAAAGTCACCCTGAAGTTGATTGCTCCCACAAATCCAAAACTGCAAAAAATGTAACATCTAAAATTCAGCAACAATAAATCTCAAAAACCACCTTTAACTCCTACACAAAAATGTCTCAAACTTCGGAATACCGATACAGCAATATTAAAATCCTCTACTATCGAATATGAAAAATTCTGCACAAAGATACCAAGAATCCAATTCCTTGTTGGCTCCAATTCTTTATGTGTTGCAATTCTGCCTGCCGGGGCGCGCAAAGTTAAATTAAAAAATGTCGATGCCAACCTATATGTAGGGATGGTCTGTTTTCTCTTCTATGTTTCTGTTTTCCTGGTAGTATGGTTTAGAGTTGGTATAATACTTAATACTTTTTCGATGGTTTTTGTGTTGACTTTCCTATTTTATGAAGTTTAATTTAATGCCGTTTATAAAACCAAAAAATACCAACACAAAATTTATTCGTTTATTTGTTTTGATAGTATGTGAACTATAATCAACCATGAATTATTTTACTAGTGTTAAACTATGTTAAATGTCATACTTTTCTATGCACATAATATGTTAAAAAAATATATGGCACCTAGTAAAATAAATCATATAATTAACAGAATAATATCAATCGTGCCTTATTAAATTAAAGTCCTTGTTCAGGGAACGCGAATTGATATGACCTGAAAGTTTATTTCTGCTTAAATCAAAACCTCTTTTTCTTCACATTTCCTCCTTTTCTAAGACAGGTTTACTAACCAACTTCCACCAGAGACCCCTTGAACATAACTCAGCAACCCTCGAACTACTTTCAATAGAAGAAACATGGCTTGCAGAGCGAACATGGCTGAAAAGAGACGCATTGACCAGAGTCACGTAGCAAGTCGGTGGGGCCCCGCTCATTACACGATATAATTAATTGGAGTTCAGTAGAAAAGTTCCCAGTTCGGGGTAGGTTTGGGAAATTCAGGGACGAAGATCTAAAGACAAGAGAAATGACAACCTTTAGGTACCATTCTGAAGTAGGTGCGTTATGTAGTGCACCGAGCGGTTAAGGTGCTTGTTACCCGACTGTTCCAGAAGGGGGGATCCTTTTCGATTATAGAGTCAAAAATCTCCCCTTCTGGGATCTCTTTCTTTGGCAAAGCTTGTAGCCTAATCGGGTTTTATCAAGAAAGGTGTAAGCAACAAAGTTGCCTTCACATTGAACAGTGTCATTAAAAATTATCGTTCTCATACATAGATGATTTATTTTAGCCCTTTTTGCATACAGTGCGATTCTGTAAACAGCTCACAGTGTAAGCCTAGGTGAAGTGAACATGAAGTGAGCTGTCAATCCATACAAACAAGATGGAATGACAGTTCACTTCATGCTCCTAAGTTTAAAGGTGAGATTTAGACAGAATCGATCGGCAGATATCATTTAGATGATTTTTAAATCTCTCTTAGTTACCGGAATGCCCAAAAAAGAGGGTAATTTTTTTACTGATCTTTTTTCTTGCGATTATTCTATACATTCATTATTACTGCCTTGACCATCAACATGCTACTTTACGTAATCATAGAATGAATACGAAGTAATTTTAACTTTAAAATCACATCCAGTGTCTCACTGTCTTTGTACAAAGCTGTATTAGACTGTGACTGGAATCGATAAGGAAACTCTGGCTGGAAGTTTTTGTCCAATTCGAGAAAGGTTAAATGATAAAATACTTCTGAAGTAAGAAATTTTGTTGTAATTAATGTTCCACTGTGATTATTGGAGGTAAGATAAATTGTTGTAACGTTATCGATAAAGTTCTGATTGGTATTATTTATGATAAAGATAGAAATAAAATAGTTAATTTCTGTTTCAGTATTAACCAGGGGCTCTAGATGATCAAAATGCTAGAATATTTGGGATTGACAACGTGACATTTCAATTGTGTAATTGTATACATTTTTGACTTTTCTAAAATCGATTGCGCTGATAGAATGTTACTACCACCTCGAAACCGTTGTGAAAAAGGAATAGTGTTGTTCGTCCAGTATAGATATGTCTTAAAAGTCTGCCCTGCTTGGGCGGAGCACCGCCATATCCTCGTGGAGGCGATCGGCGGCGGCGACCTCTCGCTTCCGGCTGGTTCAACCGTTGGTCTGGTGAGGGGAGCAAGGGAGCATGAAAAGCAGCCATCTCCTTCTGCAGTAGTAATGCTAGCCACGCGAGGGAGAGGCAAACCTCACGCCCAAGCCACCGCAACAGAAGAAAATGTCCCGGCCACCAAAGCCGCGGGCCTGCGGATGGCGAGCGTTGGGTGGCTCGTCGTCCGATATGAACCAGCCTCGGGTCGACGGCACGTTGTGTTCTACGTGCGCCTCAAAGAGGGCATAGGAGACGGGGCCCTCTAGGGCCAGTGCCTGCCAGAGTTGCAGAATTTGTTCGACAGAGCCACCGTGGCCCTGGAACGCAAAGGGCATTATGGGGAAGATGGATGGGCTTTAGTCAGTAAGAGTCTGACACTCCCTTCCGCTCCGCCCAGAGCGTAAGGAGTCATTTGAAGATTTCCCAACAACGGAATAGTGATGACGTTGGCCTCCAACTAGGGGTGGTTGAACGTTCCCAAGATTTTAGGGAAAATGAAATTGACATGCGCCATCGAAATGCCACGAGGTCAATGTCACACCCGCTGCGACATTTGTTGGACAACTGTTTTATATATTCTATAGAATGTGTTTTGCTCTAGATGCCCTAGGCGAATCTGTTGGATTTGGCAATCTCAAAATCTCTCAATGTTCTGATGGAAGGCACTCCAAATAATGATGATGACTCTTTCGTAGGTCAGAGTCATTTTGAATATGCAAAGCATGTATCGTTATTAAGTCTTATATGCCTTTAATTTCCCTAACACTAGTAAAACTGGAGGGCCTTAACAATTTCTGAACATAAGTAGGACTTATGTTCAGAATTTATATTATATTCAAGATTCTTAAGTAGAATGTGCCAAATGCAATACGTTTATCTCACATTAAAGAAGTCATCAAAATTCAGAATTCATAGTATTTTATTTCTCGTAGATCTACATCATCATCAATATCAATTCTCCTCCAAATCCATTAAAAAATCTTCCGTTACTGACTGGCAAACAACGCACAGCCGAACTACTGGTCGTAGAAAGCTGAAATTTGACATGTAGCTTAGGGAAGTTTAATGAGAGGATTTAAAGAAATTCCTACGGCAACAAGAAAAAACGGGATATGCGCGTACGAAGTCGCGGGCAAAAGCTATAAAACATCAAAATTGGTCGTTTCGTATGGAGAAGAATTGGCGAAAAACTCTACGGTTACTGGGAATTTTGAAATATTTTAATAGAGCGTCTTTCTCGAATTACAAATTACAACTTAGACTAATGTTTATATCTCAAAGTTTTAGTATGTCAGTTACGTAAGTTTGTCAGTGAGATCTACGCGTCGACCCGAATATGCACTCCTACGCAAATCTCACAAGGCTCTATCAGTTTACTGTTTGTTTGTTATAGTTTGCTTAGCGTGGATACGATGTTTGTGGTTTGCTGTACGATTGATAATTTTCTTATTTAATACAAAAACAAAGGTATTTAATTTATTAGGAGTTAACCGAGTCTAAAATTTTGGAAAAAAAAAATACAGAGTCTTTGCCTATAGATCACAGGAAACCTATAAGAAGTATAAGGTTTGAAAGTAACATGTCACAAAAGTGAGATTCGATCTGAACCCTTTACATGCGAGCCCCACTTGCACTTGGCCTTTGAAAAAAAAACTCAATCGGTTCCTATCACAGACAAAGAGGTCACTGCCCAGAAAAAACTATAACCATTTCATAATATCTTATCTTATTATACCGGGAACTGATGGACGTTTGTAACCCAATGACGCCAGAACGGCTGAACGGATCTAGATGAAATTTAGCACAGAGTGAGGTCTGAAATAGCATATAAGCTATTGCTTTTCATCCTGGAAGTATGTTTGGGATAATTTTCCACAATCATACTCAATCTAGTTTACCATGACAAACAAATGCATATCCATACTAATCAATCGCGAAATCTTATCGAAGACATTGCCGTCGGCGCTCGGCGCCACGTTCGTCGGCGCTTGCGCAACAAACTTAGTTTCCAAAATTGAAATATTGAATGCGTTTACCAGCAATATAAACCCTTATATGGAGTTTATAGAGCTATTGTTTCGCTTTAGGTTGCGCAAATTATGTGAATGTCACTTAGAATTAATTTGGTAATTAATTTATTGTTCTGTTGATTTCTTTGTAAGGTTAGTTTTTATTAATTTATGGCATTACTATAATAGTAGTTTCATTTATTTAATAGTATTTTTAAGCAGAGCGGGATTGTTGCGTAAGCATTACTTTTTGTTTTGCAAAATCAAAAACATTTATAGTATCATTGGTGTCGAATTAGGAATTCATTTCAAAATCTTTCGGGTTGTGATCGAAAATGAGTGCTCATAATTGACGGGTTGCTTTGGGGTTTCATGCAGGACAAGAGTTTTAACAGAGGCATTTTTGTAACTAGATTGATAGATAGATGTATTTGATGCTACACAACAAAATATACAAAATCAGCTAGCTCCACGGAAGTGCAACCTTCCTCGTTTATTGCTGGGGGAGTTTGTTGCGCCACTTTTTCTTCCTAGTTAAAACACTAGGAAATGGTGACGGGTAGTACTTTGGAGGACTGTCTTTTTGTAGAACTATGATGTTCAATAAGTGTTGGTACCCAGCCTTATTTTAAATAAATGAATTTAATTTTGATTTTGCTCTTTCTATTTGTGAAAAACCGTGTCTAAATATGATGCGTGGTGCAGAAGTAAAGGAAGAAACAAACAGAGGGCGACAAGGACTATGTTTTAAACTAATTAGAGATGATATTGTTCTTAATTGTAATTAATACCAAATTTTATTGGCACACATCCAAGCATCAGGCTTGGTGCAAATTGCTTTATCATCACTGGTTTAATAAAACGCCTCTGCATCAAAACGTCGTATTCTCAAAACGCCCTATTCTTAAATCGTACTATTAGTAGAACGTCCTATACGCAAATCGTCCTTTTAGCAGAATGTTCCATTGTCAAAGTACACCGAAGCTGAAAAACTTGAATCGGTTTTTCGACATAGCTCACTATTTCATTTTTTTTTAAATTATGATTCCAACGAAAAACAGGTAATACGGAGAGGTCTACGGAGAATGTGGAGCAAGCAGAAATTTGGAGATGGACTGAAATCTATAGCGATAAAAACGGTAAAGACTCACAAACTACCAGGAGACCTGCATCATGAAAAAGTATTTCCGGAGCTGAAGGCTTGAGCGGCAAAGATTCACAATATACTATAATACTAGGAGACCAGAATCTTGCAGATGTATTTCGGGGGCTGGAATTATCATGAGTGGTAAAATCTCAAAAATCACCGGAGATTGGAATCATTGAGAAGAATTTCCAGTCGGAAATGGAATGGAATGGAATAATATTTTTTTTTTAATTTCACTCTGAACCGAATTTTGAAGAAATCTACGCAGACGGTATCGCGGGCAGAAGTAAGTATTGACTAACATTCTTATTTTACCAATTGATCGCGAAAAAAGACTGCCGGTATTTACTTGTAAACTATAAAATCTTATGTTTGTGTGATATGACGTTCTTCTAATAGGACGATTTGCGAATCGGACGTTCTGCTAATAGGTTGTTTTGATACGGAGGCAAAAAAATCTTGATGAACAAGCGTTATGTAATAACCAGAGATCGGAATAGGTAGATTATATTTACCTTATGTTCGAGGAAGTAAATAACATAGATAATAACCTATAAAATCCCGGAATCATAAATGGAATCATAACAGTTAAAACCCGGGATTATAAAAACATGAACTGGACTTTGAGTATTGTTACAAATTATTGATTTGAAGAATCAAAAGAGAAAAGAGTTGTGCGAAAACAAAGCTATTTAATTTAACAGTTTTAACACAAACACAAAACATAATAAGATTCTTCAATATAATGATTTTGTTCAAATGTATTCAAAGCGCAATAAGTAATTTGCAATTTCTTAAATCCCGGTATACAATCGTCATGTTTATGATTCCAGGATTTTAGAGAAGATATTATCAACTCTATGTTACTTACTTCCACGAACATTAGGTAAATATAGTCTACCTATTCCGATCTCTGGTAATAAAACTTCTTAGACATTTGACGTCTAAACTCTACTGGGTTCGCATATTGGATTACAGCCCACACAAAGGAGGCCCAAGTACCAGCAGTTGGAACGAATTTACTTTAAATGTTTCAACATTTCCACATACACTTAAAACAAATAACCAACATTAATCAACGCCCTACGGAACCTTTTAGCACAAAATGATTGTGTTACACTAAACTTAAAACCAAAAGTGACTCACACTAATATTATTTGCGTTAAAACGCTGTTTATAAATGGGGACCACCCACACACATTCCTACTTTGGTACGGAACCCTAAAACTAAAACAATATAAATCTATTATACATAGTCTGGGAGTAGATTAAAAACAGAAAGTGTTCGTGTTTGTCTTTTTATGGATAGGCCATTGTAATGGTTGTAATAAATGGATGTCAAGATGCTTTAGGATTTAGCAATCGTTCAAAATGCGCATTGTGTAATTTAGAACACTTCGAAATTTAATTAGAAATTGCGAGGGCTACCTAGTTTTAGGGGCAAGCAAGACGCCTGTCGATAGGATTAATCCACCCTACTTCAAAGCCGAGATGAATGGAAGGGAGGCTTTTGTCCCACAGTGGGCAAAAATGGTTAAAAATAAATAAATACATAACTAGTTGCATTTCAAGTGTGTTGAAAGTGCATAAATATAAGTATTAATAATTAGGTCAGGTTCAGTATCTATGAATTTTATCCTATGTATTTAGGATATTGTAGATAAGTTTCGCAAATTATTTAATTGATTTAGGTACACACATTCAATTTGATACAATAAATAAAAATAAAACTCCTAACTAAATTAACCCTAAAATATGGCGTCAAAAATTCATCAGCATCGCTGTCGACTGGAAGTGTACCCAAAAGACTGGCAGCATTGCCACGTTGTATGGCAATGCTTAATCTTTCATCAAGGTAAAAGCCAGCCCTTGGATCACGCAAAGTGTCAACTAAGCGTCTTGAGAGATCTTTAAACAAGATATGCGCACTCGGACCCCACGGACTCGAGAGTTTCAACCCCAAACGGCTCAAAAATATAACTACCAATCCGCTTTAGGTTCTCTGCAGCCGCAGCGGTTGCGCCAGCACAGCATGAAGAGCTAGGAAGATGGGATGGCGCAAGAGTATCGACACAATTAGCGTCCCACACTAATGGCCGACCCATATTTATTTATAGTGTTATGTACACTATAAATAAATATGGTTAAGTATTCATTAAAACAGTTGTAAATATCTAAACTTTCTAACCTTAAAATTATTTTTCGTTAACCACATCATCGCTTACCATCAGGTGATATAGTTAAATGCAGTCCTATGAAACATCATTTCAGCCGAAGAACAAAATGCAAGTTGTTTTGTAGAAGAAGCTCCAGAGGGAAGTCGCCAGTAATCCCCAGATATACATAGTAATATTAATATTACATATTATATATTAGCCACAGCGCTTATTTTCAGCGAAAACCGGCGTTGATAGAATGACGTCGATCGGACCAGCATACAAAGTAATTAAAAGGAAATAAATAAACCATAAATAAATATAATTTGGGTAAAAAAAAAACAAAAATGGGTATATTAAACATTTAGAAAATGCCAATAGACTGTTGCGCAGACGATGGAACGTGGTCCATATATAGTAGCCCGTACAACTCTAAAAAAATTGTATACTTATCATGATGATTTCAAGACGTACCTATATACATTATATTATATACTAGGACCCTGCTGGGATAACGAGATTGAAACTATGATTCGTACTCCACGGTCAGGTCTCCACGAGTTTTAATCTCATAAAACCTCAATCTTTAACTTCTTAGCACTGTTCTGCTAAGTCATGGCGTTATCAATGGCAAACCCCATAGCCGTCCAATAAACATTAATGTCCTTTTGTAACGGCACTTGTGAATGTACGTAATTAGTTGTGATACAAAATTAAAGGGTAAGTAATTACCTTTGTGTTGTGCACCCCTGTTCGTGGAGTTTTCTTGTTTTATTATTATTATTAGGGTGAAACACTCCGGAGTGTTTCACCTTAAAAATCAAAACAAGAAAACTAGGTACGGGTTTATTGAAAAAATAAATTCAGATTCAGAATAGGGAATATGCCTGCATTATTTTATTGCAAAATATTTTTTTTTTATCTCTAGTAAACAATTATGAAACAACGTTTAAAATACTTTCATCCGATGAAGTTATGCTTTAAAGTTGACAATTGGAAAGAGAAGTCCGATTCCAACTGTGATGTCAAATACTATGACACCTATACTGCTGCCAAAGAAAACAGCTTTTTCGCGAGAGGGACAGAAATATTTGTTTAGTAATATCTTTGTATATTTCTAGATAAACTGATAATAATAAATATTTTTTTCATGGATATTCCCATATAACGGAATGTCAAACAATTGGAACATGAGGAGGTGCTTATCGCATGGACTCTAGTTTTTTTAAGGCCTGGTTGGAGGCATTAATATTTATATAAAGGCCACCTCAGCCAAGCCGTAACGAGACGTAAAACAAACTTGCTTTTTTCCGCGACTTTGTTCGCGATTCCTGTTCCAGGTGAGTTGTTTATTTTTGCATGTTTGCTGTCAGAGTGACAGTCAATTGATATGATATTTTGATGCAGTCATGAGGCACGCAACTTTATTGTTATCTTTTTTTGTTTGTGCTGTTTTTGAAACTTTTTTGTTATTTTTATTCATTTTACGTGTTACCGAGCTTTTGTGTTTGTGCCTTATGCTGTACCAAATAAATTATTTTTCTTTCTTTCTTTCTTATAATTATATGATTATATGACTTAAGATTATTTAATAGTCTTGACATTACAGCCAAGTCTATTTTAATCTATGGTAAGCTCATTAGTATTGTTATAAATGTTTGTCATGTTTATATTGTTAGCTGAATTTTTTTGAGGAATTAACAATTTTTTTTTTCTTCTTTCAAATGCGTTGTATTTTTTTTTCAGGATAAAAAGGAGCTTGTGGCAGTCATCTAGCAAGTTTGGTTTAACGTGTGGCTTTCTATCAGTGACATGAAAGATTTTATTAAATCAGATCACTATTTGCGATTGGGATTTTCACTTCAAAATAAATAAACAATGTGACTGCAATGCAGATAAGATAAAAATCAAAAGTAGCTTCACCGATCATAATTTTATTCAATTTCAAATGATTGACTGATCTGTCAAAAATAGATTTTCAGAATTTTTAATATGTTTTTCTAAAATTCTGCTGTCAGTCTCTTTCGTATGAGATAGTCAAACAAGAAGGTTTTAGGCTCTTTACTTAACCGAACCGCACCCTAAAAAGCGTAAACACATCCTTAACACCGTAATAAAGTAGGCACGTAACAAACACAAGTAAACCCTGGGTAATTCGTTTAACTTTTCAACTTTTTGATGTTTACCCTTCTGTCGAACTTTTTTAATTTATTCTCAGAAGCCTATGTACTTCTCCGTGTTTCATTTGTCTAATTTTGGCATTTAAAATTGTTTATGTCTTGGGTGTTAGGGTGAGATTACGTGAAGACACTTATTTTTTATTTGACGGATATAAAAGTTGGTTTAGTTTTGAACCTCTCATTTGTATTGACGGTTGTAGCTACACACACATATCCGAAACGTGCCCGGGCTTTACCCAGGACGTGGAGAGACCGTGGTCTATCAGGAGCTCAAAACAATATCGGTGCAACTGCGTACATTTTAATATAAACTAGTACACCCACACGCATGTTCAAGCCGTGCCCATTGGACCACGTTATGACTGTTCATCCGTTTAAGGTTTAAAAAAAAGTTCTGTCATATATCACACTAGCTTTTGCCCGTTCCCGTAAGATTTTCGAGAAATCCTCTCTTAGTGCTCCTCTATATTTCCCAAGGAATCTACATACCAAACTTCAGCTTTCTACGACCAACAGTTTCGGCTGGTGGAAAAATAAACGGTTTCTAAAACATTCAATAAGAACGATCAAAGTCAAAATCAACCGTTGAAACCAATGCTCACATTTAGAATACTTTTGTATATTACTATTTAAAGCTACATGTGTATATTTAGTCGTATAGTGTAACTATATTACTGGCTTTATTTACCTATATTTATACACCTATTGAAACTAAATAAAAACTAAATCTTTATCGAACATGTGTTCATTACTACTGGTTTTTATTATACTTTATTTTATTCTCAAATATTTGGATACCGAGTTTCTTTGTGGTTGTGATAATGCCTCAGGCAAAAAACAGCTCTAACATGTATAAATCCTTAGCTTCTGTATACTAGCGAGTTAATTAAACATTTAAAACGATTTTGTGTGTTTAGTAAAACATATTCGCAAGCAATATACGGGTTTCTATTCAGCCAAAAGTTATTGGCCAAAGTTGGATATTTTATAGAGCATCAATTTGGGCTGATCAATTACTGTGTCACGTGATCTTGTGTGATTTTAATTAAGATTATTTGTTTTACACATTAAATTATATCTTCGATGTTACATAAATTAGCATTCGGAAAAGATAAAATAGTGCGAGATTTCTAGTAAGAAAATAACGAAATACGCTACACTCAAAGGCAATGCCATTCATTTAGATATTCAATAACATTCAAGCAGAATTTACGATGTCAACGGTTTATACGAATATGTAAAACATAATTATGATTCGTAGTTTACTTTAAAATCCTTCGGATGTTAATAAATAGTAGGTAAGTGCTTTATGCAGTTGCGGAATTTGTTCGAAAGAGTCACCACGGCCCTGGAACGCAAAGGTTTTTAGAAGGAACACGGATGGGTTTTAGTTAGTAAGAGTCTGACACGCCGTTCCGCTCCACCCAAAGCGGAAGATGTCATTTGATGATTAAGTGTTTTATGCAATCAAAGTTCATCTATACGAGCCTATTAAAAAAACGGAATGTGAAGAGGGCTTGCTCTGGTTAAAAATTGCTTCATTTCTTGCTATTTAATCCTTTTCTGAATCCAAATTCAGACCAGGTGGTCAAACCCAAGGTAGTCAGTATAAAAATAGCTATACAGTTTTATAATGAAACATCTGCATAAACACAAACTCTGTCACGATAATTTTGTCAGTCCGCATCCATTCAATAAATTATTCAACTTTATGTTTTTGACGATGCGGAATTTTAACAAAGTTGTTAATTCAATTAAAATATTCATTCGCCTATAACATTGTAGGATATAACGACATTGTAGGTGATTGTGACAAACAAGTTGGAAACAAGTTGTAAGTATGTAAAGTGCTAATTAGGCAAAACTTCAAGTTGAGACATGGTAGGAGTGGAAATGTTGCTAGAACTGTGATTACAATAATGGATAATCTATCCTTAATGTAAAAAAGCTTGTTTGTTTGTTTGTTTGTTTGAATGCGCTAATCTGGAACTACCAGTCGGGTATGGAAATTTGTTTTTGTATATGATAGCCACATTCATGAGGAAGGTAAAGGAAAAAACGGGATAGGCGTGTACGAAGTCTCGGGCAAAATATAGTTCAGTTATAAATTGAGTTGTATTTTCATTTCGGGAGCATTGTTTTCAGAAAAACAACTGACAAAGGTATGAAAACATAATTACGGAACAGTTTTCTCATTAGTAATAATACCAGAGCATTGTTGTTCCACTGTAGCGCAAAATCCTATTCTCATAGATGGAAGGTATGAGCAATAATTGCAAATGATTTTTAGTCTCTATCGACCCATCTTAAGATGGACTTTTAACGAACCATTTAAAATACTTCCGTCAAAATGATTGCCAATAAATCATCTGTAATTAAACCCTCCGTGATTATAAAAAATGTTTTAAGAAGGTATATATTTTTTTTAAACAATTCAAAATGGGTCACCAACTTAATTTTCTTCGCTGCAAAATTCGTCTCAAAATTCCATTTATTCGCACCAAATATCCCGCAAAACTATTTTTTTATAAAAGAAACTCCTCTTCTTTTGGTTATAAAAGACACCTTTATTAATCAAGGAGTTAACAAGGGTGGATGCACGGACAGAGGCGCTGTGGCACTTCAAAGCGAGGCATTAGCATATTAAAATGGTGAGACACGTCTAGCTTGGTAGCATGGACGCTTTTGTACAGCTAAAGAGATGAAAGGAGTTATTATGATTGTTAAACATGACGTGGTAATGAATAAGGATGACTGTTGTGTAGTTAAAAATCTTGTGAGTTCACAATAGTCACAAAAGAACAGTTTAACTTTGAAAGCCAGTTCAGAATGGGTGAGAAAATTGAGTAGTTGTAGGAGGACTCATTACGTGAAAGTATTTTCCAGTAAATACTACACTGATGCTGGCTTTTGTACTGTCCCGGTTTGAATAAATGATTTGCCCCAATTACTTAAAAATCAACCAAAGATGGTATTATTTGCGGATGACACATCCCTAATATTTAAAATAGACCGACGTTCACAAAATCTTGACGACGTCAATAGTTCTATTCATCAGGTCCAAAATTGGTTTACGGTAAACAACTTGGCTCTAAATAAAAAAAAAACTAAATGTATTAGATTTTCTTTACCAAATGTTAAAAGTAGCGAATGTGACATCATGTTGAATGGAGAAAAACTGGAGTTCATTAATCAAACGGTTTTCCTAGGTATCACATTGGACGAGAAATTACAATGGGGGCCTCATATAACATCTAAGCTCAGCCGCGTATGCTGTTACAAAGATAAGACAGTTAACAGACGTAGAAACCGCACGTTTGGTCTACTTTAGTTACTTTCACAGCATTATGTCGTACGGTATTTTGCTGTGGGGTCGGGCTGCTGACATTGAATCCATATTTATTTTACAAAAGAGAGCTGTCAGAGCCCTTTATAATCTGCGTCGCCGTGATTCTCTTAGGGAACTTTAAAAAAAAAATTATTATGACAGTCCCTTGCCAATTCGTTTATGAAAATATTATGTATGTGCGGAAAAATCGACATCTTTTTAGTAAAATTAGTGATAGACATAATTTTAATACTAGAAATAAAGACAAATTAGATCAACCATTTTTTAGATTAGCTAAAGTCCACACTTCTTTCGTGGGGTATTGTGTTAAATGTTACAACGAAATACCTTCTGACATAAATGAAAGAAAATTTAAAACTTATGTTAAAAGTACACTTTGTAAACAAGCATATTACAAATTAGAAGATTACATTCAGGATAAGAATGCTTGGAAACATGCTGGTCCTGCTCCATAGGACAATCAAGGGTGTAGACAAAATCAAACTGGTTGATTTATGTATTAACTTTATAGATATACTGTTTCTTTTTTTGTGTTTTTATTTTTCTGTTGACTCACACACTGTTGTTTAATTAATGGTTCCAATGTTTGTAAATATGTGAGTACCATTTACCTAAATTTCTTTAGAAAATGAATAAGTTTACCTCTACTGGTGATACTTTGTTCTTATAAGTAGCATACTCTGGGTGCATCGTCCTCACATAATATTAAATTAATTTTTGTATACCAAATTTTGTAAATCATTATTTGAAAAGAGTAACTATGGAGTTTCTTGTCCGTTCTTCTCCATAAGAATCTACCTTTCCGAATGGACAGTAGAGTCACTTTATTAATGTAATAATTTTATTTTACTGAACTGTAAATGCTGACGTTCAAAAGTGCCGTTTAATGGCCTAATTGAAATAAACGTTTTGACTTTGACTTTGACTTTGACTTTGACTTTGAAGAACCTTTACTTAAATTATGTTGACTTCATTGGTCTGATGTGGCGTTCTGTAGTTTCTACCTACTTTCATGAAAAAAGGCGTGAGTTTAATTAGGGAAATGTATTAGATCAGGCGCAGGACCAACAGCTTTAAGTGCTTACTGAGGCACCCAAAAACTTACAACCACTTTTGGCCCGACTTGGGAATCATATCCAGGACCCTTACTATATCGAAACCAACGGAGTGGTTATCAAAATAATAACATTTTTTTTACAAATATTAAGTGGACGTCGCTGTTCAAAATGCGATCGGTTCACATGTTGTTCTTAAACATATATTCAAAGAAGAACATACTCCGCAAGCAATTCCGTACGAAAGAATTACATGCTTTCAAGCAAGACAAGTTTATAATTCGAGGCAGGAGTTTCTTGTTAGCTTTGAAACTGTACTGTTTCAATGTTCACTCTTTGCTGTGAATTCCAATTTTCTTGCAACACGAGTGTGTGTTTCATGTATTGATTCAGTATACATGTGTTGTTTGATATTGGTGAATTTGTTTGTTCGTTTGCTTGTGGCCACAGGTAGTTTGCGTTTTCTTCTTTCTTACCGAGTATAATTTGTTAGATTGTTTTAATTTTGGTCTTTATCCAACCAAATGCTTCTGGAATTTTCTCAATCACGGAAACAAAGCCAGACCGGTTGGTCTGGTCGTCTAACTTTAAGATTCAAAGTCTTTTATTTTAACGACAGCAATGATCAAAGGTATAGGTAAGGTAACTAGTACAACTAGGCAAAAAGAGTTTTCGGTATGGCAAATAAATATCATCCATTCACGAACTGCAAATTTTCATTACTTTCTTGAATGATTTAAGACGAGAAGCCAATACTTTTCTGTTATTTATTTATTAAAACTTAATGTACAAATAGTGGTACATGGGTGGATTTAATGTATCAAGGCATTGTCTACCAGTTAACCTTTGGGTTAAAAAGACTACACTGTGAGAGGTTTAAAACAAATATAAATAAAATTTTGTTTCGGAAAGAATACAAAAATAATATATTTATAATACTAATAAAAACATGCATATGCTAAAATAATAAACTGTTATAAGTATTGGTAACTAATTTTCTCTGTGTCAATCATCATCATCTTCATTCCCTTGTCCTATGTCATTTTTGAGGGCGGCGAGACGCGTTTTTTTCCATTTTACCCAATCCATCGTACAAACGCACCTTCAAGCCAAAAGATTTTGTACCTAACGTCTTTGTTGTGTAAAAATAAAAAAAAAACAATCAGCCACATTCAATACGTGTAATTTTGTTAAAAAAAAATCGAAAACGTATAAAAAGATAAAATTATTTTTAAAAAAACTTCCTCTGCGTTAACGTGCAAATTGAAAAAATATGATCTAAGAATCTATGATCGAAATATGTGGATACCAAGCTTCACAGCTTGGCTCATCGCCGCAAGGTTGCCTGCTTGTCGGTCTTCTACAGATTGTACTTCGGGGAGAGTCGGAGCGAGCAGAGCGAGGCGGAGCGAGGCGGAGCGAGGCGGAGTTCTATGAATATTAGGCATTGTTGATGTAAAACTGGGTCGGAACCCTTTCCATCGCGATACACAAAACACTTATTTGTCATCGCCTTTCTAGGGTGTAACGGTAGGAGGGGTTCACATTGGCGTCGGGTCGACGATCAGGTATCTGGGGCTCGTTCTCGACAGCCGATGGAACTTCGAGGAGCACTTCCGACGTTTGGCTCCCAGACTGGAGCGGGCCGGGGCTGCCTTCAAGCGACTCCTGCCTAATCTAGGGGGTCCAAACGCCTCCTGCCGGAGGCTCTATGCGGGGATCGTGCGGTCCATGGCCCTTTATGGGGCCCCAGTGTGGGCACTTACGTTGAAGAGGCGACCTGCCCGCCAGCTCAACGCGTCCCAAAGGGTCATGGCCATCCGGCTGGCCCGGGGATACCGCACGATCTCCGGCGAGGCGGCGAGCCTTCTTGCCGGATTAACGCCATGGGATCTGGAGGCGAGAGCCCTCGCGCACGTTTACGCGTGGCGCGTGGAGGCGCTTCGTCGGGGCGAAACTCCGCTACCGCGGCAAATTGCATCGCGGCGGACGGAGCTCCGGCAGGATACCATGGCGATTTGGAAACGGCGACTGTCGCAACCCAGCGCTGGGCACGCCACAATTGCNTGGCGAAACTCCGTTACCGCGGCAAATTGCATCGCGGCGGACGGAGTTCCGGCAGGATACCATGGCGATTTGGAAACGGCGACTGTCGCAACCCAGCGCTGGGCACGCCACAATTGCGGCGATAAGACCCCTCTTTGAGGAGTGGCTGGAGAGGCGCTTCGGCGTCCTCACCTTCCGCCTGACGCAGGTACTTACCGGACACGGCTGTTTCGGGAGGTACCTGTTTCGAATTAAGCGGGAGGACACGCCCGGGTGTCAGCACTGTGAGGATCGCCCGGAGGACACGGTGGAGCATACGGTGGAGATCTGCCCTGCTTGGGCTGAGCACCGCCGTGTCCTTGTCGAGGCGATCGGCGGCGGCAACCTCTCGCGTNTGGCTGTTTGGTATTAAGCGGGAGGACACGCCCGGGTGTCAGCACTGTGAGGATAATATGAGAATCGAAGAACAACTTAGGCACAAATTTTAAAACGTGTAGAAATTTAGGGAGTAAAAGGCTTGAAGGTGCGTTTGTACGATGGATTGCTTGTAGAGGAAAACCTCTACAAGCCAATATTTAGATTCAAAGCCAATCTTATTTACGTATAATTTCGTATATGTTCCTATTATTCTGTGTTTCAATTATCAACCTGTCTATTGGGCGCCTGTTCTAACACAATCAGGCGAAAAATCAATGTTAATTATTTTGAGGATTTCTGTTCGTGCACTGTATTCACTGTAATTTGTCATTATAACAGTTGGATGTCATTGTTTATATAGGTATAGAAGTATTTGAAAGGACTTTAATTTCATAAAATTGTCAAAGTAATCTGGAGTTTATTTTTTAGTAAAAAGGGGTGAAAATCCCTTGCAAAGCAAGCTTCGCGTGACCACATCGCGTTTCCAACTGCCTATTGTGTTGACATTCCTTTTGAAATATCTTAGTTTTTTCCAACGTCACTTTTTACACCGCTGCGTTTCTTTGCTCAGACTTTTTTGAAAGGCGTACTAACTTTTCAATGGATGATAAAATAATTAGTTTTGTTGAAAAATGCGACAGAACTGTCCCGTTGACGCGTCATGGCATGATTTTTATGGTTCTGCTAACACTGTTATCTGTCTAACTAATTGATATTGAATGTCGCGGTATTTTTCTAAAGTAAGACGGATTGGAGGGATTTTTGCTTGGACTGTCTTTATTTGTTAAGATAGTGGTGTTTTGGTTAGTTTAGAATGTAAATGCTTAAAGATAGAGCATTATTTGAAAGTGTTTTAACAGCTATAGGTATTTGAACGAGAAGAAGACATAGATATTCATGGAAGAACAATAAGACATTTGTGACTCACATATATGATTGGAATGATGATATTTCTAGCTAGATAGATAACAGTTACCTAGTAGGTCATAAAATCAGAGTAAATACAAAATATTTTTATTACTCTGATATGTTATTATATGATGACGATGATTTGAATATATCAGATTAATGACTATCACTGTGGTCCGTAAAGCTCTATTAGAAAAATCGGATACCTAGGTTACAGAATTCGTTCATATCTTTCATATATGCCTTTTGTTTTTGATGGGAAATCATCAAATGATTATTTCCGCTCTGTGCGGAGCGGAACGGGCTGTCAGACTCTTACTAACTTAAACTCACCCGTTTTCCTACAAATAACCTTTGCGTTCCAGAGCCACGGCAAATCTTTCGAGCAAATTCCACAACATGATTAATTGATTATGTCTTAGGTTCCAAAAAGACTGACTGCTTATCAGCAGCATAACAATAGCACAGCTTCAATTTGGATGCAGATTTTATGTGAAATCTCTACACGTTTTAGTTGGAACGGTTAGTGCAAAGATTAAAAAAAAAACTTTTTAGTAAATAGTAGTTGTAAATAAGTCATGGCAATCCCATATTCCAACAAAATAACTATCACCAATCAGCCCCGCCCACCGCGCGTTTGTCAACAATCCGATAGTGGATCGATTATTGTCTAATTAGACATGTGTAGGTAATTGTAGACTGGCTATTTGATATCCTTTACCACAGTACAGATAAACACAGAAAGCCAGCTCCACACAATGAGCGACAACGCACGCTTACATAGACACGCTTCACGTACAGCGAGTGCAAGCGAACTCACGACCGGAATTTGCTTGAGATCGCCGCACGTACACACGGACACGCACTCACACATAGACACGCTTCACGTACAGCGAGTGCAAGCTCACTTGCGACCGGTATTTGTTTGAGATCGCCGCACGTGCGAATACGCGCGCACACATAGACATGCTTCACGTACAACGAGTGCAAGCGTACTCATGACCGGCATTTGTTTGAGATCGCCGCACCTACATACAAACACGCACTCACACATAGTCACGTTTCACGTACAGCGAGTGCAAGCGCACTTGCGACCGGCATTTGTTTGAGATCGCCGCTCCTGTTTTAGCTTGTTGTATGAAGCTGATCTTCTGTACGTATCTATTTGATACCTGGTACTATAATAAATAATCATTGCTGTAATTAGCCGGTTTAATTTGCTGGCTAATTATAGACAAGTGAGGTCTTTTGTGAGCTGGGAGTATATGCCTGATTAATTCCGTTTCTTCGTGAATAAAAAACAAGCTTTGCAAGTGTTTATTGCCATCTTCATGCCCTTTCCAATTTTTCAAAATTGTGTGTGCTCTTCAATTTATGTAACCATAAACTCTGGAAGGTTTGAAGTGGTAACCACGTATCGGCAGACACGATGCTAGGCTTCCCAAAATGTCAATCAGTGACATGGTAAAGGTCTTGGGAATTCACTGAATTAGAGAACCACAGGGCTGTTTTGAAAAGCTATGCATGGTTGAGGCCTATGTCGAGCAGTAGACTCTATTCTACAGAAATTACTAACCTACGACAAAGAGCAGATTCAATAAAAACACATTATATCCTAGATTCCACAGGATCACTCAATCAAGAAGACTTAATTTCCTTAATAAGACAGCCGTCAACATCACAACAAGTAAGGAAGCGATTTGTACCAGGAAGCTTGCAGATGTCAACTCATGAGAAGCAACCGTCTCCCACTATTGTTGATAACAATTGCTTAGTTTTTTCCGTTACATCTTGTGAATGATTCCCTTGATTTGTATGTGAATTTTGTGATTTGTCTTGGACGGGAATAGGAGATGGTTTAAAAAATTAAAATTGATAGCCATTCCAGAGTCGAAGAAATTATTAATTTTACGAATATAAAGGCCAATAATTCTCGTACTTAAAAATAGGGCCAATTCATTTCGCAATATCATCTCAGCGATGGTAAAATCCACGCCTAAAACTTGTCAAATGTAGAGCAATGAGAAGCGTGTGAAAAATTCGAGCAATGACCCTCTGATGACAAGATCCCGGCTGTCATTTATAGATCTTTGTCAGTCGTTCAATGTAGTGAGAAGCTCGAAAGACTGAAAACAGTCTTCAACCACACCAATCCATCCATGGTAGAATGGATTAGTCGACGTCGATCAATAGTTTCTTGTTGTCGGTAGAAGAAGTATATCTTCTATTCTATAAATTATCGGTTATATGAATGAGTCAATGAACTCGCATCAGAAACAATGAAATTTGATACTTCGAAGACCTCACGCTACACTAGCTCCTCTAGCGGCGAATTCAACCGCGATAGCCCTTATCGCATGTGTCTTCCATTATTTTATTTCTTTCCGCCTCCTCAATAACAGTGAGGTCATTGATGCATTAAAAGCCACCGATGAAAAACAAACCCATAACCTACCTCATGATAAATAGTCACCTTCACTGAAGAAGTTACATCTACGGCCAGCTCCCCAGCCTCAGCCTCAGACACTATTCTACCACTGCAACTCTTGAAAGCAAGAACCAACAGTAGCGGCTGCCAGAGTACTAGATAAAGCACTAGATTTATCTTTTCAAACCAACCAGAACACAGCAATGCTTTTGCATGTTCTCTAAACAGTCACCGCCAAACATATATCATCATCTAAACCCATGGCTGTTCATGTTCAAGCCCAACCACTTAACCAACCCTCAAAAACGGACCCCCAGACAGTCATAAAAGCATAACCCTAAACTGTTACGCGTCACCATTACGTAAACATCAGTAATTTTGGTACGGGTGGCACTTCGCAAAAAAAAAATCAAAAAAATAAAAATACAAAAAATTAATTAAACGCAACCGGGACCTTTTGTGCGTTGAATTCGCGTATTTATTAGAGCGAACATCGTGGCCGTACTGTAATTGCCGTGTAGGGTTGGCGGGGCGTTTCGGCCACGTATCGTTGTTTAGGGTTAAAGGAAGTTAAGTCATTGAAAGATAAAGTTAGTGTTCATTATACACTGAGGAAAGTAAGTTAAATGCAGTGCTTCATGATCTTGATTTATGTTTTAGAGAGTCAAATACAGATTAGCCAGAAAGCAGCTCAAAGTCAAAGTCAAAATATTTATTTCAATTAGACTCAAATTCAAAACATTTATGTCAGTCAGTCTAAATTGATATTCTAAAGAAGTTAATTGTGTGTTTGTAGGTAGAAGGTAATCTCTGGAAGTACTCATCTGATTCCGAAAAAAAACCATTCACAGGAAGCGACACAAATTGTTAAGTGTCACTAGCTACTTTTATAAAAAAAAAAATGCATTTCTTCCGTGTCGTGGCCGCGAAAGTGTAAACGGAACAAAAAGTTAGTAGGTATTCGATAATTACAGAAAATCACAGAGACAATAGAAGAATGGATACACCTTGCGGTGTTAGCCTCTCTTGGTCTAGTATATTTATTATACAATAGATAGTTCTGTAACTCCAAAAAAGCGGATCGTAAATTTTTTTAAGTTCAAAAATATATAAAAACATGAAAATGAATTGAAAAATATAAAAAGGACTTGTAACTTCAAAAAGAGGATTGATTGCGAGGTTAAACATGTTAATGTATTAGATCGTAACAACTTCTGTCAGAATCCATTTCAAGGAATTACTTCAATTTTAAATGATTAAAATATAATCAAATTAACAGTTTCACGTGAAATTCATAACCTATGTTTGTTTAAATAAATTATGTAAATAGTCGTATGTTCACGTAAGTTCATTTATTGGGTATAAGTATACACAAAAATCTAGAGTAAGTGTTATTATATCCTGAATGATAACTATTGTAATAAAACCGGCAAAGCACGAGTTGGACTGGTACACGAAGGGTTCGGAACCATAAACTGTAAAAACCGTGTTTCATTAATTGGGGCCTTCTATTTTTATTATTTGTTTTTTTTTATAATAATAGTAGTAACAGGGTTCCTTTGGTGACTCTTCGGGTACGGAACTCTATGAAGGCGAAATGTGTTGCTACCGACGTGGTCTATCCCAAACCAAATATACTGAATTTCGTTACTGCTGATAGAATTATACAATATAGAACATCAGTAGTACTTAAATTACAAAGCTCGGTACTCAGTCATCCTCATTGATTTGCCATCAACCCTTAACCTAAAAAAAAAACAAATTTTATCCAAAACCTGTAATCCCAAAAACTTTTATAAAACATACGTAAAACTTCACGACAGAAAAAAAATAATAATCACCCAGGCTTCCTAATGACTTTGAAACCCTAAAGTCATTACTAAATGTCATTCCGGATCTCGCCAGCCCTGTTCCCGGGGTCATTCTGACGCGAGTGTTAAAGGGTTAATTTAACGGTCACTGCTTTGCGACAGACTCGAACCGTGTATTTCGGCGTATGTAGTGTTGTAGCGCGCCGGGATTCAAATCAAAATCCCGGGAATTTGCATGACTGTGAACATAGTTGGGTTTAGTTGAGTCTGTCATTTTATGATGAAGTAATGAGGGCTACTGTTTTCATGCTCACCAGTTGGCGCCACTGGCGAGTAAGGTCCTTAAGCATAACATTAACCGTTGTTAATACGCGCACGTGAGCAATGTTAGTAGTAAAATAATGTATTGTGCCTGAAATTCACGATTTAATACAACATAGATAGTGCCGTAGTGTTGTAACCGGACACATTTCTTCGTAAAAAAAGGCCATACACATATTCCGACCGAAAAAAACTCAGGTCAGTAGATCCGTAACTTAATCTGCCATAGTAAGGCTTTAGTATTCAAATAAAATACTCGCGTCAAAAGCGCCTCTAGTGGCAAATTCAAACGCCATTAAGTTTTTATAATTTGCGGCTAAATTTGTTGTAGTATTACGCCTCTTTTCACAAAATGGGTAGATAGACAAGTCATTATCATTATTTCAGAAATAAGGCTGTTGCACTGATTGCTCGACATAGGCTTTTAGCGACCGTCGTAATGACGACCAAGTCCGCCACACTATTTCCAACCGCAACTCCTGAAATCCTTCAGAATCCCCAGAATAACTTCAATTTCCAGAGGAAGTCTTGGATCCCGCCACGAAATTAAATGAACGTTTCAATGAAAATTATAAAATGTGTTATTAGACGAGGTAAATGTTACGTAATTTGGGAATTCTTATAATAAATGAGCGGCACCCACCTAATTGTACCTATGTGATGTACCTTCCTATGCTAAGGTACCATTAGGAACCCTATCTGAAAATAGTTTTAAGGATCTCATAAACATTGCTCGCAACGATTACTCTATTTTGGACTACAAGATTGTTTTTGTTTATTAAGACAACACATTATAATTCTATGTAGGAGGTATACTTAAATAGCGCGTTTTCAGGTACATAAATTATGCATACGGACTTGTTTACCACTGAGTATTGGATTTTGTGTAGGATGCAAGTTTATTTTGAAAATGATACCCATTATTGAACGCTGGCCCGATTTGCGTCAGCAATACGTAACACTGTTTCGCTGTCAAGGCCGTGAAAAGACCTAAAGCGTGGTCACTGATCAACAGATATCGGAATAGGTAGACTATATTTACCTAATGTTTGTGGAAGTAAGTAACATAGAGTTGATAATACCTCCTGTAAAATCCCGGAATCATAAATGGAATTATGACAATTAAAACCCGGAATTATAAAACAAGAACTAGACTTTGAGTATAGTTACAAATTATTGATTTGAAGAATCGTAAAAAAAAGAAAGAGTCATGCGAAAACAAAGCTAGTTAATTTAACAGTTTTAGTAGGTACCAGAACTCTAAAAACATAATAAGTTTCTTCAATATAATAATTTTGTTCTAATGTTTCAAAGCGCAATAAGTCATTTGCAATTTCTTAAATCCCGGGATACAATCGTCATGTTTATGATTCCAGGATTTTAGAGAAGATATTATCAACTCTATGTTACTTACTTCCACGAACATTAAGTAAATATAGTCTACCTATTCCGATCTCTGCTGATCAGCAAAGTTTAGATAGATATCTCCGCTGACACAATACTTGCTACATGTTACAAAATATTAATAATTTTATCGATTCACTCACAAACTAGTTTTTTGTGCAAACATATCTTAACGCAGTACTGCTCATTTTATTAAAATGTGCAGTTCTGTGTTAAGATATGGTTAATTATTGTTATTATGTTAACCGACAATGTATGTGAGCAAGTATACAGATAAAACGTTATTAAAGGTTGAAGTAAGATGAAAGTTTTTTGTTAATTTGTTTGCCTCATGCCTTGAACTTGCTAAATTGCATATCTTAATAATTCTAATAATGCTCGTACTTACCATTCATAAGGTTAAATTTTTATTTTTATGTTATTTCGGAAAACTAGAAATACGTCCAAACATAGATCATCTATATGAGATGGCTGCTATATAACACTCTGACTTGAATTCCTTCAACAAGGTTCACAATCCAGCTCAATAAATACTAGTACAACGTCAAACGGGAGTAGCACGAAAATCCCCTTGAATTCCGGGAATTCCGGAAAAGAGATTTAACATCACTATTTGACTACGTGTCGTTTCATACGTCAGGTGCGTAAATTTCATGTGAATCATACCTTTACTTTTGAATGGCACACAGTTGGATTTTACGTTGCAATGTATTGTCAGGCTTTTCGGTTATAATATTTTGTATAGGGGATATTTTATAATGGTTTTTACTTTGGAGATCGACAGTGGCTGATGGAGAGTGGATATCACCACGCATTATCATTTCTTTCATCTGAAAGACTTCCATAGCTGGTTACAGGCATGAATCACCACATTGGCTGGGCCTGCTACGCCGACTTAAAACTACTATTAGTCACCTGCAATCGTAAAATAGCCCTTGCCCTTTATTGGTTCAATACTCTCTCACTGCTTTACAAAGGCTTCCCCCGAGTGCTTTCAGGAACTATTCTCCCATGCTTCCTCAAATCAACCCTCGCCACTCCTGTCTGGGCCAGCATTGCCGGCGCCGCCGCATTGTGTGGAGACTTTTGATCAGCGGTCGTCATGCATGCGGCTGACGTGACTCATCCAATACCATTAGACCCTTCTTGGCAGTGCTCATGGATCACAAAACAGACAGTCAATAGGATCGAAAGGTGACGAGTACCGCAAGAAGCAGCGGATGGCTCCCACAAGTAGGACCGATGACTTGGTGAAGGCTGCGAGAATCCGCTGGATGAGAGACGCACAAAACCAGTCGATGTGGCGACACTTGGAGGAGGACTATGTCCAGCAGTAGGCGTCTTTCGGCTGAAATGAAAATGATGAGGCCTTTGTGCCTACTTCTACTATGCCCTTATCTTCCAAATTTAGTAACTTATATAAACTCATATCATGTTTAAAAGTTAGTCAGTTAGCCTATATGATATCCGTGTTTAAATTACAGCAAGATATTATGGTCCATAACTTCGTTAATGCGGTACAATCAAAACGGATATATTCACGCATTCGTGTGGTTTGAGAGAATCGGCCCCGCGGGGGTCTTTAAAAGTGAATAAGGGATTACGTCAAATAGATGGGGTAGCTGCGGCTTTGTCCTCATTTTGAATGGGCCTTGAACTTGAAACTATCCAGTGTTATTTGAAACTAGCCTTTTCGCTGCGGCTTTGCTCGCGTTAGTATAGATTTTTGCAAAAGATCTTGGTAGATTCGTAGCATATAACCGTCTCCAATGTCTCATCTATCTCGGTAGCAAAATTCATCAAAATTGGTTCAGGAATTTGGGCTTGTAAAAGATAATAATAGAATACTCTTTTTTTTGTTTTTCATATAAATTACAAAAAAAACAAAGATTTAGAAAGCATTACAGGGGTGCTGCAATGGGCAGCCATATCGCTAAAAGCGATAGGTATTAGTAACCGTGAAAAGCCATGCGAAACGGTCGCAGAGGCTGTGTTGCCTCAGCGATTGTAACTCGTTGTCTAACCCTGCACCATTTCCTGGTTTTGTCATTCTCCGCTAGACGTGTCGATGCGGGATTGTATGACTGATATCCAAATTAGGTCTTCCGCGCTTTTTCGAACTGGTGTTAAATCTCAGGGTTTTGTTTAGTCATGTAGTTTTCTGGTCATATCATCACCCTCTATATCTACTTAAATCTGCGATTGAACTGTCCGTCCCGTTTCTGGTCTGCAGAGCCCGGGTGCATCTTGCATAGATCATCAATTTTATTACAGCGAAATCTATTGTCAAATTTCGTAAATTGTACGCACACGGTAGTTAGTGACGAACTGACGATTCGAGAAAAGTAGTTCGAAATACACACGCAAAAAAAAGAAAGAAAAATGTTTATTTGGGACTCGCACAAGACAAAGAAACCAGTAAAATAAAATTAATAACTAAACAGTATAATAAAACAATTATCTGTGCGAGGCCAAAATGGTCCCCATCTCAGCTTATGCTGCGATATCTAAAAAATAAATAACGCAGCGCTGGTATTCTGGTAGGTGGTTTTTGGTATCATTGTAACTTCTATACAAATAACACTATAACTTAGACTGTACAATTTCCTTTGAGGATCCTACTATAGTTGAGTATAACTGTCGAACCCAGTTAGCATAACTCATCCTTTATAAATAAATCACGGTAACGCACGTAATTTCGTTTGGAACTGAGCGTCATTACAGCCTGTCGCAGTTGTGATCCCTTCCTGAGGACGTGACTATTTGTTTTATTATGTCTAACTGTTGGGCTACAGAAACAGCGGGAGTTGAAGGGAAGCTTGAGCGAATTTTATTTCCATGGCATCTCCACTTGGAACTTTTCTGTGGCAGTCCGGAGTTTGGAAATGAGATTGGCAGGCTGCCATGGCTTTATCTGGTCAAAAAGACCTCTCTTCACCAGCCTTGGTTGATTGGCAGAAAGTGCCTTACACCTTTGTGTTGAAAGATGTTTCAATTATAGATCTTTTTTTATTCAGAAATACTTTGTAGATGATATTTGTCATCATTACCATCTTTCTGCCGAAGAAACCAGGAATTTTCTAGCTTCTGTGAAAAGTCTACAAGCAATAATTATCACAGTGTTGCTTGGTTGGATTATTATTCTAACAATAACTTTTTATTTGTACGTATCTTAGTATGACATGTATTTTTTGTATTTATTTTTTTGTCTGTTTCCATGTTATGACTTGAAAACGTTAACTAATAATTTTATCAACACAGAGGTGCAAGTAAACTTGGATTGGACTTGCTGTCAATCCATACAAACAAGATGGAATGACGGTTCATTTCATGTTCACTCCACCTAAGTTTAAAGAGAAAAGAAAGAGAAAGAAAAAATGTTTATTTGGGACTCGCACAAGACAAACAAATCAGTAAAATAAAATTAATAACTAAACAGTATAATAAAATAATTATCTGTGCGAGGCCAAAATGGTCCCTATCTCAGCTTATGCTGCGATATCTAAAAAGTTATGTTAAGTTTACACGGTGAGATGTTGACAAAATAGACCCGCCGTTTTCTATCATCGCATCCAGCGGATTCACGCGGCCTTCACCAGGTCATCGGGTCACAGCTCCTTCTCAAAATCGCTAATGTTATAGCCACACTCAAACGCAAATCTGTGCTAATGCAATAAAAGGGGCATATTTGTATGTCGTACTGAACGAATGAACGAATTGAAGGTCCCTTGTTATGAACGAATGATTTGCATACATATCTGAGCGGAAAGAACGACTGACTGAACGGATACATAAGCAAACTGTATATTTGTATTGCAATTTTCTGCTTGAATTTGTCTTACGAAAATCGAGTAAAAGGAATTGTTGCACAGAAAAATAAGGCGAAGGGTAAAAATAACGTCACAGTTCGTCACTTCATTGCGCGAATAAAAAATTAGGCACCATTTTTGTACGGAATCCTAAACACTATCTAAACAACAATAAAGACTTTTCAGACTCGCTGAATCCGACAGCGCAGCAACGAGACTTGGCGATAACTCTTGTTAAGGGTTTTTTTTTAAATACGATTTCTGCTTTGTCGTATTGTCACGTCGAGCCTGACTGCTGAACCCTTCACAAAAAAATCTTTACTTGTACTGAATGTCTTAACACGCTTGTTACTAAATTATATCTACAGTTCCGGACATTAAAAATATTATATACTTAATGATCTATTAGTATAATTATTAATATATAATGGTTTTATTAGGCGTAGGTGCAATCGTCTTACTGATAAATACAAACTGACAGTGCGTTAACAACGTACAATTTTATCTAGAAAGGGAAAAATTCTTCTATATAAAAACCTTATCCAGAGTCGCTATTTGGTATTAATGATCTTATTAATGATGTTGTTGCGTACTTCCTTTAGATATCTAACAATAAGACACGGATTGGGTACATTTTTTTTTTTTTATTGAATTGGACAATAAACAGCCACAATATACATACATATTCACTAAAAGTGTTGGTTCAAACGATCGTTTACAATATTGGTGCCCACTGCATTATCCACATATTAAACATAAAAGATTACTGGCAGTAAATGCCGCTGGATAAACCAATATATAATACAATCAAATTATTATTACGTTAGTTAAAAATTCTAGATACATTCAATAAAAAATAATAAAACAAGCAAATATGCATTCAAATAATTATACATTAAATTAAAAATGGAATAAAATAAAATAAAGGACTCATAAATTACCACTATATCTAAACACTTACATTTAAGTCTAATTTATCAATAAATTAATTATTAAGAAATGATATTTTCATTCAGAGGTGGTCTATAAAAGTTTGCTTTTAGCGTTAAAGCCGTCCATTGTGTCACCTATGTAATGTTTTCTTCATATTTATTCTCTGTAACTTATATGGTGTACATAATAAAGAGTATTCGATTCTAAAATTAGCTTCGTTGGTTTTCTAATCTGCGCGTGAAGAGCATTGGGTTCTGGATTTGATCCGTGGTGTCAGTGTACTAAGAAAGAATAAAATGTATTTAGCGCATAATAATATGGTCCGATTAAAATAGGTGGACAAATTTAACACAGCGTTCAGTACGTCAAATCAAAGATATCCAAGCAAAAAAAGAGAAACTGATTAAAGTGATTTTATTTTGACGTAAAATAATAATTTTTTCGGCACCCAAGAATAAACACATCCATTATGGGTAGGACCTGACATGGTGCACATTTGTAGTATCAGAATAAAATTATGAGATAACAAAGACATGGACGTGTTTATGCATTGGGTAACCAACATTTTTAGTGTACTTTCGTTAGATGTTTTTTTTTATCTTGTAAGTATGTAATGCGGTGGTCGGTGGTCTGAATGATTTCTAAAAGTTTGTCCATCAATCTTAATGGGACCTTGTATACTGATGACTTTAATACTGTGCTTTTTTTAAACTTCTTGATAGCCTTTTGAGCCGTTTCATAGCGACTGCTTATTTGACTTTCTAAAGTCGAAATATCAAAAACATGTCAAAATAAAATAAGAACTATTTTAATAATAATAATAAAGAAAAGAAAACGATAAGTACGAAGACTACGAATAGAATAATACAATATTATTTTAATTTTCTTAAATTGCCAAAATTTTCTTAATTTTCTATTGAGATTGATAAAATACTCATTTTAAAAATTATTCCAAATGCCAATCAATTGTTTTATTATTATATATTGAATTATAATCGTAGTTATGAACTTGATTATGTAATATTATATTAAGATTGCATACAGTATAAATATTTTTTTTTTGTAATTTTCAAGCAAGGAATAAAGGGCTATTTTATTTTATTTTATTTATGTGACATTATTAACTCAGTAACTAGCTAATACTGTATCCTTGGTAAGACTGGTGTCAGATTTTCAAGCTTCGAATTATCCGGATTTTTAAATGACAGCCAAGACCCGTTGATCTTGCCGTTGCTTACCAAAGCACGGAGGAGTCTTGCTATGAAATGGATGGTCACCCATCCGCTGACTGACCTCGGCAAGCGTCGCTTTGCTTCGAAGATCGACGCTTTTTTTAAGTATGGGAAATCATCAAATGAGTCCTTCCGCTCTTTAGTGCCTAGAGTGTGTGTTAGTGTTTAGTGCGTAGAATTCTTCAGTGGATGACGTTTCAGATGGTAACTTAAATATCTATAAAACGAACTAGTGCAGTTCTTATTTTGTAGTATGTCGTGGGTGTAGAAGTAGGAAGATCTTTTACGAGGTTCTTTTATAAAATTGCAATTACGACGAAATGAAAAGTGTATGCTTAACATCCTTTTTAACTCGTGGGCGTAGGAAAGATGAACTGAAGGTTACATGTTTGCTAGTTGAGAGAACATTTATTTATATGTATTTTTATGTTAAAGACGTCATGATGTATTTTTAGAGCACAGATATTTAATAGGAGTTGAAAGAGGAATCACATAAAATGTAGTAGAAAATCTAGAATATACCATGTATTTTCTGGGTTTTCAGAATTTCAATTTACGTTCTTATAAAAACTCACGCTCAAGCTACAGGGCTTGTCATTAAAAAGCTCTATCCTCAGTTCATTTATCACTAATTGAACCAGTTGACTGACTTTTGAAATTTAAAAAACACATGTCTTTGTAAAAACTTTTTTGTTACACGGTCATGAAATCACCAGATTTCCGTAACCCCAAGACTTAGCGCCATATTTATTTAGTCAATCAATTCATACATTTTCGGAACACATCCGGACATACAAAACAGCCCAGTTGACAGATGGCATCTGCTGGATCTGATCAGAATAACAAAAGAAACAAAACAAACCTAGTTTGCATATACGAATGCAAAATTTATTAAACTTGGTACAGTCACTTGGAAACCTGACAACCAGTCAGTATTACCCCGTTACTGGGATGTGACTGTCTGATAGGCTGTCGATGCATATAAAATAATGGTATTCAGCTGCAGGAAATAAAATTTGAAGCCAAAATGTAGAAAAAATATGCGGCAAATTATATTGAATCGTATGAAAAACATTTTCCCTAATTGTGATATACAAAGCGTTTCCTTCGTACAGTATCGATCAAAATTGAAAATTGCACATGAATTTGTTGTTTGTGAATATTTCACAGTTGCGAGTTTTTTAAAACAATCGCTTTTGAATTTTCTGAAGTGAGTAAAATATTTTGCTCGTCACTGTACGTAACGTATTGAATTGGCGTGATTTTATTCCGAAAGTAGGTCATTTTCCGAATTGTTCCTCGATTAAAATATTATCTTGGACGAATGAAGTTGTGTGAAGGTTTTAATTAATGCAGGAATCGAGTGGGAATAATTAATTCGGATTTATAGTATTTATTGAAGTTCTCTGTGGGAATATAAAAAGAGATATTTTATTGATTTTTCAAAGAAATTCACCGCTCATGCAATATTACTGTGGCTAATTTGCAGCGAGTTTAATGTTCATTACATTCCTTTATTAGATTTAGCTTAGCTCGGATTAATATAGTTTTTCACGTAAAAGTAGCAAATAACCGTTTCCATGGTCCCATCTATCTCTGTACCAAAATTCATCAAAATTGGTTCGGCAATTAAGGCGTGAATGGGGAACAAACAAACAAAAACTCACTTCCACGTCATTTATAAGTAAGGATTTATATATTAGGTCATATTTACATTCGGTTTGCTCCAAGCAGTTTTGAGTGAAGGTACTGTATTTTAGAAGAAAAAATAAAATAAAAGCAATCGTCAAAACCCATTTTGAAATATTTCGAAACCGCTTCCTTTGGTATGAGCAGTTAGAAATTACCAGCCCCAAATCAAATGAAAAAACAAACGTGACCCGTTACACTCCCCCAAAAAATCAATAGAACCCTAATCAATCCACAAAAATCTGACCGGTCATTATAAAACTTCTCACGTATTCGCTCTCACCCATCAAAAATCACTTACAAGTGCTTACGGGCCAATAAAAACAAACGGCCGTGCTCCAAAACTGGCTCTTACTAGTTTGAACTGGAGAAATATCCGCCATTTTGCCGTATAACACCTCCCGAAACCGCCCCGGACCGGTGTGAACTGGTTTTTGCCAGATGTCACATGACAAATAGCAGTGTGGTTCTAGATGATTTCGGGACTCTTCGGCGTTTGCTTCTTATTGAGCGATAAGCGAATCGTGTTTTTACTTGGATTTCTGTGTTGACATACACTATTTCAATTTAATTGCTAGTTGTAGCATATAAATGTCTTGGGCAAGAAAATAATTTATTTGTATTTGAATTTGTGCTGAAATTTTCGCTTGTAATTGCAATATTTCGTCTTCTCGCATCGTGTTCAATATTGTCTTTGCATTTAAATCGTAAACCTGAGGTACGTTAGTTAGGCTATCCCAGAAAACAACAGTAGGTAGTACTGTAATAGCATTATAATCAAATCCTGAAATGTATATTTCAGTCAGCTCAAACCACTGCAACTTCTGAAAGCCAGAATTCAATAAGGATGTTGACTGGGTTAAAAAAAAAGATCCTATTTAGTCCGTCAGTTAGATTTTCGAAAAATATTGGATATGTATTTTATTTCTCACATCAATTAAAAAAATACGAAGATAAAACGCATCAAAGAAGTATACTGGTAAGTGACGTCACACGAGTTTTCAATGCACCGTCATCATTTTTTGTTAACGTGACAAAAGAAAAAATACGTGTCCAATATTTTTTGGAAATCTAGCTGACAGACTAACTAGATTTTTTTAGCCAAATATCCATGACATTTTAATCATCTTTCACGCAAGAGAAGCCTCTGGAAAATTCTAGTTAACCACTAAATGAAACAACAGAACTAAAATAGTCCTTATAAAACACAAACACATTGCTAAAAACTAGAACATGCAATTTTCTACAAAATCATATTAAGTCATTTACTCCATGTCATTGTTAGTTAACTTGTATTTAATAACTTGGCAACTTCGGTATAAAGTAGCTAGCGTTAATACCGAACTTAAACCTAGAGCTTGCAAACTATAAACTTATGCTGCTTCAGACCTCTTTGGAGCTTGAAAGGAACCTCTTTTACTAGTTTGTCGGTGACTGAAGAAAGTAAAGTGGTATTGAGCGTCCTTGATTTATCAGATTTTAGTTTAACAGAGCTAACCTAAAAGGGTGCTTTTGGTAAGGGACTTTCAAAATACTTATTTTTTCTGTCAAGCTGATTCTATTTGTATGGTTTTTGAAGCCTTTTAGTCATCTTTAGTATCTCCTGCGTCTCAAGAAACAATGTCTTCTGTAGATCCTTTTATTTGATATAAAATCATTTTTCAGGTACTTACCAAATACCTAACTCAAACCGGCTTGTTTCCTCTATACCTGAATTCAGTAATCAACTCAATCCTCCTATTGATCTATGCTTCCATAGTAGATACATAAATCTAAATGTGAAAGTGTGTCTGCCTGTTACATTGGCATTTCCGTATGCCAAGTTTTATCAAAATCCTTTCAGTGATTATGACCTGGATTAAGACATGAGGTACCGGTAGTTATTAGGTTCCTTTGGGATCAATTGAAATACAATAAAACACTTTTCAGGCAGGAGAAGTCACGGGTATAGGATAGTCATCTTTAAGCCCACTGAATAGTAGGAGATTCTTGTATTTGACATAATACATCTTTCAAACACTACCAAATTGCTACTATAGAGGAATGCGATATAGGATGTAAAGTCCCACACACCTCCGTTGGAAAAGGGAGGATCCTCCAACCAGACGGTTATTGTCTAACTGCCCGATAGTTGATATTCGGACTGTTATTAGCACATATATGTTCAAATCGCACGGACATCTTTGCTTGCGCAATGCAGGATTTCGTTCGTAGTTCGTCGCTGACAGGATAGATGGCGTTATGGTTATTTTTGCTGCCGTACAAATTTCGCTTCTTTAGTTTTTCGTGTGGCGGTATTGACGACGCTACACTACCACCAGCAAATTTTCAGAGGGACAATTCTATTAATTTTTAATTTAACAACGCGGCAACGTTCGCATTTGCATTTTAGTCGAAATTTGACAAAAAAGCCTCAATTTCCATACATTTTTGACAGATTGCGACTAAAATTTAAGTTGCTTACAAATTTGTAGAATTGGCACGCTTATTGTCTTGTTTCATCTGACATTATCAGCAATTCATTCTGCTTGCATTAAAGATCACATCATCGCAGCAACTTTTTAGTTTATTTACGAAGCAAATGCAGTACCTAATGTGGTCCCCGTGCGTTTCGACTTACACTCCGTTCCACTCATCGCTACCCGCTCTGACTTAGACCAACTCCTAATAAATCTTCTGACTTTCATAGTACCCTAAATTAAGCACAATGATATAATTACTATTTCGTGGAAATTCTCAAAGCAAAATACATACATATGTACATATAGTATGGCCTAATTAGGCCAGGAATTAAAGGCCAGTGCCTCATTTAGAAAGGTTAGGTCTTGTAATCCAATTTAGCTAGCACCACGTTCAAATCCTTGACGTGTTAATAGGATCGTAATGGCGGCCTATTCAAAAATAACTTTGGGTTGAGGTAGAATGAAATTAGGTACCTACAGGTTGTTCCAGAAGTCATCATTATCATTATATCAGCCGAAAGACGCCCACTGCTGGACATAGGCCTCTCTCAAAGGGGGCCACGCTTGGCAGGCGGGTTGGCGATCGCAGTGTAGCTGTTGTAATGTACAGAGAATGCTGCTGCCCATTCTCTGGTGAGTCCCTTAGTCGCCTCTTACGACACCCACGGGAAGTGATGGGATGGTGCTATTCTTTTACGTCCGACACCACACAGAACTGAAGTGCGTGATCATAATAAAGCGTGATGTTGGAAAGCTATAGAAATATAGCAAAACAAAAAAAAGGTGACTTTAAACGGAACCCTTCGTGCACGAGACTTTCACTTGGCCGGTTTTTTTTAATGTAAATCAGCTACCTACCCCATATCACCTTTAAATATGACTACGCATTTCTGGAATATCCTGTATAATGGGGATAAAGTAGGTATGTTGTATGAAGAGCTCGGGTCTAATCTAAATTTTGGAAGGATAAGCAACACTTGACGCGCTTGGTGCGTGGATGGCTGACCATCTTTACATACCGAAATTCCTCACGTACGAGCGCGTTAAGTTGTTAGTCCCGGCAGACATTTATAGATCCCTGCTAGACAGAAACCCACCCCGGGCCCGCTAGGCTGGCCCTAGCGGGCCCCGACATCTATGCCTGCCAGGGTTGCGGAATTTGTTCAAATGAGTCACCGCGGCCCTGGAAGTCTGACATTCCCTTCCGCTCCACACAGAGCGGAAGAACTCATATGATGATTTCCCATCCTTAAAAAAAAGGTACTAAAAACATGATTGATGTGTAAATGTGGAAACCAAGTAATTTTGCCAAGGAGTATCGGTGGAGGTCAGACAGGCAGTTAATGCAATACTGGTACTAAGCTGTTATGCATAAATACCGAGATAATAACACAGGGATATTTAAACATTGCAAAGTATGACCTGTTCTAGCGCGCGCTGAGTATCTGTTCCTCAAAGATCATTTTGATAACAGTGATATTCAGATTCCAGTGAAATATGACGTGAATACACTACAAGCCAAATCGTAATCATTACAAGTGCCACGCAAAAACAACTTTTACGGCAGGCGTACCGCTTCATTCACAATTCCCAATTTACTAAATCAAGTACCTGTAGACATTAGAGACTCAATGAATAGTAAAAACATAAAGCGCAAGCTGAAAGAACATTTCATTAACTCGATTAAAATTAACAGTTAATAGCGCGTTGATCAAATCTCAGGCCATGGCATGCTAGGATAGATCCCAGAGGTCTACTTGTGTGCTTTGTTTTGGTGAATGAAGAAAAAAACAAATTTATAATAAATAAATAAATACTCTTCTACCGTTTTAGTTTCCCTGCCAAACACTATAATTGGTGACCCCACGTCGTGACCTTTCCTCAGCCATAATAACAAGATGATAAGTTAATCTCTTCATCTAAGCTGAAGTATTATTCACAAGCGAAAATTAGCCACCAAAAGAAATAATCCGAAAAAGATTTTCTAAGAGACACCTTTCCACACCATCTCCCTCGAAAACTTCGAAGAAAATTGAACCGCGAAAAACAACCTCTTACCGTCACTAAATTTTGACAGCTAATTACACAAATAGGCCAAAATTCTCTTCCGTTCCAACGAATAAAATTCAACAGCCCACTTTCTTTCAAAACGAAGGCTTTCTTACTCAAAAACCCAACATTAATACCCTGTTATGGAGCTCAGAAACAAAAGCATAAAAATTAATCGATTTCACGCAAAATAGGGGAGGTTTCTATTCAAATCTGAATGAAACAGTCTTTCGCTTCGTTTTATTAAAAGCTGCTTAGGACGGACTGGAGGAAACATTGATTCTTTGTGTTATTATATTATACTTGGTTGATTTAATTGGTATATTTTCGGGAATCGGAAGGGTGCTCTTATTGGCTGGTTTTTGGCTAGTCAATGGGGTGGGGAAGTTTTTCCACGTGTAGACTGTTAACTACATTCAACAAGTCGGAAATTATCCCAAAGGAACGTACTCTGGACATTAAAATTACTCTATATGGTAATATGGCTAGGGTATAACTATGTGCCAATCGGCCGGTCTCTTCTGTCAACCTCTCAGCGTGTAAACTTAGGTGGAGTGAGCACGTAGTGAACTGTCATTCCATTTTGTTTGAATGTATTCTGTCAACGCCGGTTGTCGCTGAAAACCAGCGCATTATGCTAAACGATGGCCGTTTTGCGCGAATGTGACGCATATCTTCCCAACTTGCATAACTTTTGTAATTTAGTTTATTTTATTTTTTTGGTATGTGTCATGCTTGTCGCAAATAAACTCTTTTTCTTTTCTTTCTTCTTGTATTGACAGCTCACTTCATGTTCACTTCACCTAAGCTAACAGGGTAAGCGGTTTACAGAATCGCATTACAGTTCAGTAGTTTTTGAGTGAAATAATAACAAACATCCATTAATTCATCGTCACACACTTTCATATTTATAATATTAGATAGCAGGATAGAAAAAGAAAATAATATTGTGCATTACTGACATTAGAAACAGAAAACAAATTCATAGGAACTGGCTTTGACGAGTGAACTTTCTAAAAGGAAACCAGGGTTTCGGGGATGAGGGTGTCGGCAACATCCTTCGCAATTAAATACGATGAAAATTCTATATCGGGGCCTAGAAACCACACCTAAAAACAAAACGCCGACCGTAAGCCGACCCCTAATATGGTAGGTACCTGAGATAATTGTTAGCAACTCACAAGATATAACTAAAGTAACTTATGGTCAAACTGATCTTAGGCTCTGTACACGCGACAAGCTATCAGTATTATTGTGTAAAAGACTTAAATGCCCTAACATTTTCCCTTTTCGACAATCGCTATCATTGATCGAAACCATATAACTATCAAAAGCTAAGGTTTTAGGAAACCAAGATACAAGATCCATGGTAAACACATACATGGTTGCGCGTGTATCGGATCATTCAGTTCCCTTCAAAATGGTTGAGCTGAATGGTGATGATGCACGTGTCATGTTCATGAACTGGCGTCATCAGTGGCGACTGGTCATTTCTTAGCTGCCACTGGCTTATTTTAAGATTTTATACTAAAAAACATATTTCTTTACATTGCTCATATAGAAGAAACTAGGTTTAATATAAAGTGTCCGTGGAGTTTCTTGCACGTTCTTCTCAATAGAGACTACGCTTTAACACGTGCAAATAGCTTAATGTTTTTGACTGACTGACTTTGACAATTCAAAAGTATCTGGAAATGGTTTATTTAAAATAATACTTTGACATTGATATAACTTAACTGAAAAAAATACCCTCATTCCTTGCTAAATTATATCCATAGCGAGCGGACACATTTCTCGATCTCAACACGTTTTTGCTTCAGCATTAATGCTAGCATTCATTCAAGTGGTGTGCGCAGGGCGTTATACATCATTCTTAGTGAAATATGGCTGACTTAAGTGGATTAATTTACTTGTACTCGAGTCTTGCTAATTGTTAGAGTAATTTTTATTTTCAAGTTGTTATTTATTGAGTGTTGTTACTTAGTTTCGCTGTTAAGGTTGAGTGAGTTTTTTTATAGCAAATCAGTTTTTGCATTTTGTGTGTGGTTATATTCGTGCTAATGGGACAACTGTTAGTAATGAAATTGTGAGTGTCTATTTGACGTCACGAATAAACTTTTTAGTAGACCTCGGATTTTAATATGATAAAAAAATACCCTATTATATGTTAAATCAATAAATATTTTATTATGACGAGACAGCTCAAATCTGTCCATCTCAGACGATCCCTTGATAAAGAACATTTGGAAATAAAGACAACCAAAAATAAAAACGGTCAGACAATTTTTTTTTTTTTTTTAAAAGATTCAAATGT
>NDFZ01005329.1:404254-409254 GCA_002192655.3 Mamestra configurata
CCGGTGGTGAAGCAGCTGAGACGCGGCTATTCCGTGATTCCAGACGCAGTCTATCAAGTACGGCGTCATCCAACATACGGTTACGCTGGATGACCCGCACCTGATCCGATAGTCGTTGGGCTGATACGTTGACAGCTGGCTCAAGCACCTGAAACAGAGAGAGCATCCGACCACGGTACGCAGTCAAGTTAGTTCCCCCCTCTGTAGCCCCATAGTATGAGCGCATGACGTTTTCATTAATGGTTTGCGTCCATCGCATGCGCTGCACACTTCCACCGGGAGCTGGGACCCTATCAGAGGCCGTTGGGCCTCGAGGTCCTAAGCCGTCCGGCGGCCGGCGTCCTCTTCGTCGACGTGCAGGTAGTGGTGACGTGGGCGGCGAGAAGTACTCATCACTCGAGCTCGACGCAACTGCTACGGCCGGTATCACAGCACTCACGGTGGGGCTGGGTTCCGGCGGCGGCGAGGCGGAGCTGAGCGATGAGGCCAGAGGTGGTAGGCGTGCTCGTTGAGCTGCGGCTCTTGTCAACATATTTTTTTCATATTTATTATATCGGTTTTCTTCATTGTATGTCAGTTATATTACACTCTTGCAGTATTATTGTTTTATTTTCCATCTTATTGTCATTTTGTTATGTATGATTATTATGTTATTGTTATATGTTATTATTATTATTATTATTATTATTATCAAGATGAACAGATTTACAATAAGACGGAGGTTTCTAACTGTCAAAACTATTGTATTGGGAAGCCATTTAGGTATATGGAACTAGTTTTTTCCAAGGTTTCGCTCGCGTAGATATAGATCCTCTCCAGGATAGATAGTCTCCAGGGCTCCATAAGAAAGAAAAGAAAGAAAGAATAATATTTATTTAGCACTTACATGAAACACGCACGGTACATAGAAATAAAATTTAAAAAAATAAAATGTAGGGTATGCTAAGAACCAAATGTGTGTCTCACGGCTGCACTAAAAAGGTCCATTTCAGCGATATGTCAGACAGACTGATACTGTCTGTCATCTATCTCTACCAAGTTTCATCAAAATCGGTTCAGCGGTTTAGGCGTGAAAGCGTTACAAACAAATTCACTATTGCATTTACAATATTAGTAAGGATTGGATTTACTATGGATTCTCATTTTCACGTTTTAGAATATCGACTGTTTCTATCAGCAGCAAGCTTCACTTTATAAGTATGAATAATAATAGTTATAGTTTTTTTTTATGGTATGCGTCATGCTCGTCGCAAATAAACACTTTTTCTCTGTTTTCTTTCTTTATGTGTCATAAAATGATAATGAAATCGTTTTGATGATCCTCTAATAGTTTTGACCATTGATAATTTACGAGTTACTGGTGTTTTACTACCTATCACCACGTTTTTTTTTTTTTATTATTATTTTTTTTTATTTAATATGGGTTTGCTCTTGACTCTAGTCTAGGTCATAGATGACAGAGACAAAGTCGACGATGGAGCGAGCTTACCCAGAAGAAGCCTGTTCACTCTAATTTTGAAGAGATTAGGGTTGTATGCGTTCGGAAACACAGACGCAGGCAGAGAGTTCCACTCCTTTGCTGTGCGCATTATAAAAGACGTTTGGAAACGTTTAGTGCGAATTGGTGGAATAGCAACAAGGTAGGGATGGTAACTTGCAGTGCGTCTAGATGTCCGATGGTAGAAGGGGGCCGGTGGGATGAGATCGTGGAGTTCCTGGACACTCTCCCCGAAGTACAATCTGTAGAAGACCGACAAGCAGGCAACCTTGCGGCGATGAGCCANTTATTATTTTTTTTTATTTAATATGGGTTTGCTCTTGACTCTAGTCTAGGTCATAGATGACAGAGACAAAGTCGACGATGGAGCGAGCTTACCCAGAAGAAGCCTGTTCACTCTAATTTTGAAGAGATTAGGGTCGTATGTAAAATCTACATGTGGCTAGGCATCTGGCCAAGGAGAGTAGAAATTAGCACAATCTAAGAGAGGCGTATACCCAGCAGATGGTGAAGTGTGGTTTTAAATGATGATAATTAATCGCTACATTTACCAAAACACAATATTGTAATCCTATATTGAACTAAAACTGCCCAAATTATTCAGCTTGCAAATCACCATAACGCCTGAAAAGGCTCAACGGCAATAAAACAATGACGGAAATCTACATTGATACCAAACGGCCTACCCGTGTAGAATCATCTGTCATACACTCCACAATAGCACCCTCATTCATTCCAAATTACACCATATTGTTCAAGGATTAAAGTTGAAAACGCAACGTCTGGAGATTTTTCCCTGGAAATCATTGCGAACGATTTCGGTAGACGATTTAACCGCAAGTTGCAGGTATTTCAGAAGTTTAGTTTATTAATTTAAAATTGAAAAGACGAAGTTGGAAAAAAATAACAGTATAGCATATTCATTTGCCTAGCGATTTCCCAACTGCGTTGGGGTTTTTTTTTAAGGATTGGAATCATCAAATGACTTCTTCCAAACTGGGTGGGGCGGAAGGGCGTGTCAGATTCTTACTGACTAAAACCCATCCGTGTTCCTTCTAAAGCTCTTTGCGTTCCAGGGCCGCGGTGACTCTTTCGAACAAAATCCGCAACCCTGGCAGGCTCTGGCCTTGGCGGGCCCCGTCTTCTATGCTGACATATCTTTGAGGCGCGCGTGAAACACAACGCGCCATCGACCCGGGCCTGGTGGTGATTGCGTTGGGTCTGCGCATTATACCTCTTGGCAAGACTGTTGACAGATTTTGTTGCTGCTGCCAACCCGTAATGACCGTCAAAGATGTTCAAATGACAATTGAGACCAACGGCTTGTCGTGCGTTCCGAGACATGGCGGAAATTTTGTATGTAGCGGATGGTCACCCATTTACTGATCGATCTTGGTTAAGTGGTGTTTAACCCATGCGACTATATATACATGTAGCCACGTGCTCCTTCTTGTTGGTTAAAGCAACTAAAATTTTTCTTTCTATTCCTTGCCTTCATGACTATCCAATTCCAATCAGTCTTTTTTAATTATATGACATCTCTTTGATCACTTCACCTTCTGACTGACTTCGACACAAGCTTAACAGAACGACCGATTTAAATTTCAAATTGCCAGTTATCCAGATCGAGGTTAGCGATGAATGGAGTAGCATTAAGTTCTCTGCCTACTTTCTGCTCGCCTGGTACCTAATCTTGTCATGGATGTTTTAATTATTGCCACGTTTGCGCCAATCGTAAAAAGATAGAGTCATTGTATAAAATACGAGTACCTAAAGTGTAAATATATAGTACAAGTATTGTGCCATTATGGAGAATGGTGGAAATTATCGTACAAAAATATTTAGTCGAATATCGAGAACCTCCAAGGAGGAGGTTTTAATATACAAACTTCTTCGCTTACCATCAGGTGAAATAAAGGTCTGATTGACTTCGCACCCGAGTCATAGGCAAAGATATAACTTATTCAATTTAAGTTTTCTTCCTACTTTCAGCTCGCCTGGTACCTAATCTTATCATGAACGTTTTAATTATTGCCACGTTTGTTCTAATCGTAAAAGGACAGGGCAATTCTATACTCGTAAATTAGATGACTTGGTAAAAATATAGAATAACAGTTGTGAGACATACAAAATAACGATTTGTTGACGTGAGAACTTCATCCTTATTTTGAAGTCAGTTAAAATTGCACCGCTGAGCCATCTAATGAAATAATAGTTTGATGGACTCGCATTTGAGTCTATCAAACAAAAATCAATTATGACCAGATTTGTGTTAGCAATATTAACCTATTTGGATTAACGTCACGCAATACTTTTGAATTGAAGAGTGTAAGAACCTTTTTATTTAAAAAGGTCGTAAATCCATCCTATCTTTAAAAATATAAGGTTTCCTTAAAAGTAAGCTTCTCGGCGTTAAATAAATTTAAATATAAATACTTATCAATAAAAAAACTCTAAAAAACATTATAAATTTACGGCTTTTACGACTTTGCTTCCCCGAAGTAGCATTATATTGTTAAGTTGGCAACTACCACTTAATCTCAATATTGTTGTAGGACAGGGATGGCGAACCTTTTTTGGCGAACGTGCCATTTTCATTGCAAAAATTATTTTTGCCATGACGTGTCACCAAAAATGTTGACTTGGTGATACAATGGACAAAAAATAACACTAGACGCTATTAACTTAACTCTTTTTTTGTAACTATAAATTCAATTGATTGATTTTGGATTAGTTAATCGAATTATACAATTTTAAAATGTTCCTGTGGATGACATTATTTTGTATTCATTAAAAAAACGAAAATAAAACTTCTAAACTCACCGCCAGCATCTAAAATACAAACGCTATAAAGACATTTGTCAAAATAAACACGCCTTGTTAGAAAATGTTTACGTTTTATAACGACTTTACTTCCTTAAAAACAACGAGTAAAGAATAACTTAAGAGTCTTTATGTAATCTTTTACTCAAGTAAAGTGTAACATTTTTATAAAGAGAAGTTTATTTTATACAGATGCATTTTAGGAGCCTCCATGGGCACTTTATGTGGGTGAAATGTCACATCCAGAAGAGTTATTGTTTAAAAATCTCACCGCAAAAACTTCGGTAAATCTTGGAGGAGCTGCCAATCTCTAGCTTCATGTGGACTGACAGTTTACAACAAGGACACTTGTGTAACCTACCAGCCAGATCAGGTAGGTTGTGTTTATTTATATTACTTTAGAATAACTTAAGAGTCTTTATGTAATCTTTTACTCAAGTCAAGTGTAACATTTTTATAAAGAGAAGTTTATTTTATACAGATGCATTTTAGGAGCCTCCAGGGGCACTTTATGTGGGTGAAATGTCACATCCCAGAAGGGTTATTGTTTAATAATCTTGGAGGAGCTACCAATCTCAAAGCTTCATGTGGACTGACAGTTATTTATTTTTTCTTTGACTTGAATGTGCCCTGACGGTTGGGTGTGTCATGCTCAATCAAAAGTCTAGCTAATGGTGGC
>NDFZ01005329.1:414254-444502 GCA_002192655.3 Mamestra configurata
AGGCTTGCGTGGTTGACTACTGTTCGCTTCATTGCACAGAGAGGAGGCCTATATCCCAACGAAAACATGTGACTACCGAAGAACCAAGCCGTACTGGGCTCGCGTGGTGGACTATTGGTCGCTTCATCGCACGGAGAGGACGACTGTGTTCTAACGAAAACATGTGATTATCTAAGTACCAAACCGTACTGGGCTCGCGTGGTTGACTACTGCTCGCTTCGTCGCACAGAGAGGACACCTGTGTCCCAACAAAAACATGTGAGTACCAAGTACCAAGCCGTACTGGGATCGCGTGGTTGACTACTGCTCGCTTCATCGCATAGGGAGGACGCCTGTGTCCCAACGAAAACATGTGACTACCTAAGTACTAAGCCGTACTGGGATCGCGTGGTTGACTACTGCTCGCTTCATCGCATAGGGAGGACGCCTGTGTCCCAACGAAAACATGTGACTACCGAGCCACACTGGGCTCGCGTGGTGGACTACTACTCGCTTCATCGCTCAGAGAGGATGCCTGTTTCCCAACGAAAACATGTGACTACCTAAGTACTAAGCCGTACTGGGATCGCGTGGTTGACTACTGCTCGCTTCATCGCATAGGGAGGACGCCTGTGTCCCAACGAAAATATGTGACTACCGAGCCACACTGGGCTCGCGTGGTGGACTACTACTCGCTTCATCGCTCAGAGAGGACGCCTGCGTCCCAACGAAAACATGTGACTACCGAGCTGTACTGGGCTCGCGTGGTGGACTACTGCTCGCTTCATCGCACAGAGAGGACGCCTGTGTCCCAATGAAAATGTGACTACCGAGCTGTACTGGGCTCGCGTGGCGGACTATTGGTCGCTTCATCGCACGGAGAGGACGACTGTGTCCCAACGAAAACATGCGACTACCGAGCCATACTGGGCTCGCGTGGTGGACTATAACTCGCTTCATCGCTCAGAGAGGACGCCTGTGTCCCAACGAAAACATGTGACTACCGAGCTGTACTGGGCTGGCGTGGCGGACTACTGCTCGCTTCATCACACAGAGAGGAAGGTTGTGTCCTAGCGTTCGGCTCCTAAAAACTGATTACTCTTATAATATGTGACAGTAATCACCTAGGGTTCACAAATTGATGTAGTAAAAATGTCCACTCACAAAGCCCCATTTCACCAAACGAATTTATATAAAACACTGATTGAACTTCAAGCTAATGAAAAGCTTCAAAAAGCTTCAAGTTAATGTCGGTAGAGTGGGGAGGGGATTTAAGGAGATTTCTAAGATGCGACCTGCAAGGCGTATCAGAAGGACGGGAATAGGAGAAATGTTCCCGCAGGTAGTAAGGCGTTTTAGGGTTGTGAAGGATGTTAAATAGCAAACACAATATCCGAGAGTTCCTGCGAAGTCGAATTGGGAGCCACTTGACCTTACCTGTATCTTGTACCTTGCAAAATCCTGAAACATGATCACGTTTTTTTAAGGTTAAACACAAAACAAATACAAATATTTTGCAAACGCTCAAGTTTATTTGAAAGCTCCTCGGTGGCATCCAAATAACAGGCATCAGCATAGTCTATTATGGGCTGAATGAGAGTTTGGGCAAGGGAAATTGAATGAGTTCGATTGAAATATGATTTTATTTCATAATATCAATATTTTATTTAGTTTCATTTCACATCACAAAATAAAAGTAAATGGTAACTTATAACCTTTGCATTGAAACTATAAAAATGAAAAATATTTTGTTGAAAAAAAAATACAATACCGTATATACATAATAGTTGGTATTGTATAAATAATATGTTTTTTTCTTAATTTCTTCCAAAAGTTTTCTATCGCTGCGTTTTTCAATAAACGATCGCCATTGCGGAACAAAAAACACCAAAACACAGTATTAATTAATCGTAGGTATGAAAGAACAGTACTATGGCCCAACCGAAACTTGTATTTAAAATTGCTGTATTTGCCCCGAAAACTCGTCAATTTTTTTTCAACAAAATCTTTTTCATTTTTATAGTTTCAATGCAAAGGTTATAAGTTACCATTTACTTTTATTTTGTGATGTGAAATGAAACTAAATAAAATATTGAAATTATGAAATAAAATCATATTTCAATCGAACTCATTCAATTTCCCTTGCCCAAACTCTCATTCAGCCCATCATAGACTGCTGATGCCTGTTATTTGGATGCCACCGAGGAGCTTTCAAATAAACTTGAGCGTTTGCGAAATATTTGTATTCGTTTTGTGTTTAACCTTAAAAAATATGATCATGTTTCAGGATTTTGCAACGTACAAGGTACAGGTAAGGTCAAGTGGCTCCCAATTCGACTTCGCAGGAACTCTCGGATATTGTGTTTGCTATTTAACATCCTTCACAACCCTAAAACGCCTTACTACCTGCGGGAACATTTCTCCTATTCCCGTCCTTCTGATACGCCTTGCAGGTCGCATCTTAGAAATCTCCTTAAATCCCCTCCCAACTCTACCGACATTAACTCCTATAAAAGTAGAGTGAAAGAACACTATCTATCCTTTCCGTCATAGTTTCATATAAGTATGTATTATTATGTATATTATAATATTACGATGATATTTATATGTTGTATGTAATATTGAAAATGAATTGTTTTAACTTTATCTACGTATAACTTTTACACACGATGTCTACCTACATCTCTTTTACTCGATTCTCCTTTCGCACCTGCAAATCTATCTAAGTATCTCTAATCTATGCTGCAAGAGATTTCTATAGAAATAAGCATCACCTTTGTACCTATTTTTATCAGTTCTTCAATTAACTTTCATACCATTTAGCTTTTTTACTCTTTGGGGACATTCATAGATTTTTTGACACTATCGAATTATGCTCCACAATCTTTTAACCTTTTTTTAAACGGTTTTATTTAGCCTGCCCTGTTTGTTTTTTATTATTTGTTGAGGTCAAATTTTGCAGTGCAAAGAACAATGATCACTCGGCTTATGTGCTTGGACTAGTAAAATCTAACAAAACGTAACTTGGTGAAACATAATAATTATGTCGTTTCATTTGCCTTTATAAATAAAACCAAGTACGGCCATCAAAATATCTGTTCAAGGTCGGAGACTCAAGTAACTATGAAATATGTTTTTGAGGTTATGTTTATATATTAAATAATAATACAGATTAATAATCTGTACCATAAATTTATGTTTTCTACTCTATGATAAGAAGAGTTTACGCCAGATAAGTTCAAATCAGGAAATCACACAGAGCACCAAAGAGTATAATAATAATATGGGAGCAGAACACAGTCGTCGCTGAAACTACAACAACACGGTCACCGCATCAATTTTTTGTTTACTTGTCAAAAATAGGGAGGGACGTCATCAATTGATTTACAACACTGTCGATTTAAAATCATTAGTTTTTTTTCATTTAATTCATGGCTTTATAACAATTTGCTACGAAGTAACAACAAATTCTATTAGTGGCTAAGTTTATTATAATAATGAACGTGACTTTATACGGTTCACATTGCCTGGGATTTAATTCGATTAAGAAATTAAATCATCATAGACTTTAGAGAAAGTATGCACTTCTCTACTAACGTAAGTAATTAAGGATGCGTTCAAAGTTAGATATTTTATACTGCGTTCTGATAAATCAAGTCTGATCCACTACTGAAGCTAAATAATTCTTCGACCCAAACATCATCATTACCCCTGGAGAATATCACGCTGTCTATCTGCACTTAGCACCATTACGATTTTAAGCTTAATTCGGACAGCGGCCAAAGCGTATTTAGCTCTCTGCGTATAGGGACAGTTCTCTGTTTACCGACATAATTAGTGCCCATGCTCCTCAAACTGCTCTTGCCTCCCTCCTTAGTTCGTATAACATCTAAAGTCCTAACATTGGAAGCCGTAAAAGGTTCAGCATAAATATTTTATGCATTTAAATACGTTTCACTTTTGACGTGGTTATTTACAAGTGTATTGATTTATTTTATGGTTGGAATAATTTTAACTACCTTCAAATAATTATAATTTAAATTCTTCTGGATAATGTTATCAGGGCCGCAAAAGCTTGCTGGATATGAGAAGCATAAGAACGGTAAGCATGAGGGCGGTTGGGAGAGACCTGCAGGAAAAAGTGAAGTTTCGGCTGAAATTATGGTGATGATGCACTCTTAAGAGACTGTGGGCTAAAATCAAACTCTGTGACAAAAGCGTACACCTATGTGGTCACAATGAGACTCACCACCAGAGGGCCATGCTCTTAATTTTTAAGGAGCGCGACACGATGCGATTACGAATGCGAATTCGTATCGCACTCGCAAACTGTCAGAAACAACTTTAGTTTCCCTACATTTTGACAAGGTTTTTTCATTTATTGTTTGTTGCTGATGCCTTGAATTTCAACGCTTTTTGAGTACGAAAATTTGCCTTCAGATGTGGAGACGTCACACTGCATCACTGTTATTACCAAGAACTTAAAGCCAAACCGAACGCCATCACAATTCAAAGGCCAAATTGAACCGAGGATGCGTAATTGCCAAACCTATTTACCTCACTCATGAAGTCAACCTGAGGTTGTGTGGAACAGAGTAACAATTAGCTAAACATATGCAAACGATTGCAATAGGCGACGTCAACTAGGATTTGGTGTATGTTAATGTTTCCTAGGCTATAGAAATGTATGGAGTGGAGAGGTCATGGAAAGAAAAAATGCGTCAAAGTCAAGGTAATGAACAACGGTTTACAACCAATATAGGAATATCTTATCACTTTTTTCCTTGATGTCGTCATTAGAAATGGCGTTATTAAAATAGAATATTGCTCTTTCTATTTTTTTTGTAAGCAAAATATATCGAAGGGATGATGATTTTAGTCCTTTTAACTATCGGAATAAATAATGTTTATTTTGTAAATAGGTTAAAATTATACCTTTACACAACAATTTTTGGTCAGTTATTAGATGAAGCCAAAAAACCTGAGAGGAAACACCGAAACAAACTCAGAGGTCAAAATTATACGAGAACTATGTTTTAGGGTAATATCTGAGGTGGAGCATATTATTGAAGACAAAGTTTTTCAAATCATATTATCAACCACCACTGCTTCTACGTTAAAAATACTGAAAATAAATTTCAATGTAGGTATAAATCCCGACTGATCGATCGTCCCCAAGAAGTCAACAAACATTTAAAACAGTAACACGTCCCCACACATTTTCTAATCCGACCCGCATGTCAACGAGATGACTGTGTGTACGTACACAGTACTTCACCCCAGCTTTGTCTACGGCTTTGTAATTACACATCAACTTTGTTCATATACCGCAAGATGCTTCATCCCGGGTTTCTTAATCTTCTAATGTATTAACACCTCTTTCTTCTGTTGGTTCCTTTTGAAGTTTGCTGGTTTTGCCAAGTCCAAAATCTGCAAATCACATTTTGGTGTAGATTTTCATTTGCCAAAATTTTCAAACACTTTCAGTAATTAATCGACAGTGTTAATGTTTGCAAGAAATTCACACTGTGCAAGGAAAAAAGAAAATATTTATAAATGAACTTAATTTTTCTCGCAGATTCGCTCGCGTTAAAGTAGTTTATAATCGTCTTCGGGTTCCTATCTATCTCTGTATCTTTATTTAGGTGTGAAAGCGTAACAAATAAACTCACTTCCTATAATATCATGGCTATATTTCTCCAAGTATTTGTCAAAGGTACACTCACATTTTTAATTGTTTTATAAGAAAAAAACACAAATTGAGAATCTCCTCCTTTTTTTAAAAATCAGCGTCACCATTACGTTGATGATGGCGCATAGTTATGGGTAATCTTGCCACTTTGAAAATTCGAACCTAACTATTTTTATCTTACAAACTACACAGGCGTATTCCTCTTACATCTTCTCATTAGTTTTTTTCTTATAATAAATAATGTTCCTGTAATTTTCCGAGAAAAATCTACAGCGACTCGGGACGAAGCACTTCTAGATTTTTTCTCATTAAGTTTGTGGTCCAGGTCGTACTAAGCACTAATTTATAAAGTAGTATAGTCAGTTTCTTTTTATAAACAGGTTTATTAAATGCCAGCTAGTTTAATAACTTAAAGTCACGTAGTTTTCTTGTATATTATTAATTTGGTTACTACTTAATAAGGTTACGAAATATTAAGTTTTTTTTTTTTTTTATTGACACTTAAGTAGATCCAACAGGAGCTTTAAATTCGTTCATACTTCTTTATTTACTATAATAGTTGTTTATGATACTAGTGCGGTAAGTTGGTTTTACAAACGAGTAGACGAATGTCACGAGTTTGACAAAAACAAATTTCCGCACGTGTGTTGTAGTGTTTTTTATTTGGAAATCGGTTGTATTTTTTTGTAAAAAGTTTTTTAAATGCATTTTTTTAAGCAAATGTGTTGAAACATAAATAACATTCTAAAACCAAATAAAAACCCATAGACTTCACTACCAACTCCTCTCTATAAAACAATTTATTTCAAGAAAAAAATATTCCAAGAAAACTGTTGTCACGCTTTTTGCTCCCATCATAGTCCAACAAAAGCCTGGAAATAAAACAAAAAAGCACTTAGTTTTTTAAAGGCATCTCCATCGAAACATTCTCCTCTTGCATAATGGAAATTAACAGAAGAAAACGTAATACCATTTTGTGTTTTGACCTTAAGGAGGGCTAATTATCCTGTCTTAGACTCTTAGCTGGCGCGAACGTTGCATGTCTTTGAAATGCTTTGTGGAGAACTCAGGAAAATACTGGAAGGTTCCTTGGAAAATACTGACAATAACGAAGAAGTAAACTGAGTGTATTGTGTGCAGACATATTGTAGAACTATAAGTTATTTGTAGAAAAAGTGAGAATTATAAGGACGACGATAGGAAATCTGTAAGGAACATGTAAGGAATATTTTCCCGGATTCAGTTTTTTTTATTTTTTTTATTAATGTTCAAAATATATCGCAGAGTATCAAATATACATGCTAAAAACCACATAAGCCTTTGAAGGCTTATATATGGCTAGTGAGTTTGGAATAATTATTTCTAAGACTATTAATTAATACTAAGATACACATGATATATATCTACATGGCTTCAATTTTAGTAAAATCAAACATCACTAGCTATGACAAATTAACAAGTAGTAGACTTAAAAATACATTACGCAATAAAATATCCCACACTACAGTATTTAGCAATAGTATTTTTTCTATGGGCATAAAAATATATAATAAGTTACCCATAGACATTAAGAGCCTACATTCAATTAGTATTTTTAAAAGGAATCTAAAAGACTTCCTGATTAAAAAGGCATATTATTCTGTAAAAGAATTCCTTGAAGAGAAATAATTATTCAATATTCAAATGATTGTGATATAAATTATAAGAATAGTATAATATAATATAAATTGATTGTTGCATGAATAATGATAATATAGTAGAATGTTAACTGTAAAAATGTAGGATTGACCATGACCATGTATAATATATTTTTTATTTTCTATGTGTAAACTATTTAAATTGCAATGCCTTAATAGGCAACTAAGTTCTAAGATCCTACCTATTGTTAACATCTTCGAAATTCTGTACACTTAGTTCGCAATAAAGAATTTGAATTGAATTGATAAGTTTGTGAGTTTTACATTCTATTAATGCTTTTAAGTACCTAATACAGCACAAATAAAGATGGTAGTGAGTATATCAAACTAAAGTGTATACTCATAATGTGTTATTTGCATGAAATGCTTTTTTAAATTACTTTTTGCTTTTTTAGGGATCAGTATTTGCTTCACAAACTTTGCACAGAAAGTATGCTTAGAAAAAAAAAACTATTTTATTTCGCACACACAGATATACACACATAAAAAGAGAAACTTAATTTTAGTAGAATTATATATTAGGAGACCTCGATTTTGTTTAATGCTAATAACTGGATGAGAAAAGAACATGACAAGTCGATGTGGCGACTTGAGAAAAGGCCATGTCCAGCATACTAAAATGACGATATATAAAAGTTAAATTTCAATTTACAATTGTATCTGAAAAAAGGAAATATCATCATTGGCCTATATCAGTTCACAGCTATCGCATTTTATGTACTATTCCTATCGATCCTGCCAAATTTGACCCAGCTCCTAAAATCAGTATCAAGCAGTCTAATTCCGCAAATCATACTTACAAATGAAATAACCATCCACCAACGCGATTTCCATACATCAATCACTCGAAGACACAGAATCAAAAATTCACCTCAACACAGAACCGACTGAATTGATTGGGCAGACAAAGCACATCACCGGATGACGTCACAAGTGCCCAGTGACGCGAATTGGCCACCCACGGTGGTTCACGGTTTAACCACAAAATAGAAAAGTACAGAAGGTTTTATCAATCAATCTATCCACTCAGTCTATAGAAGTCAAATGTTGGACATAGATCAGTATAGCTGGGTAGCATCCCACGTTGCGCTTGCTGTCAATTGTTGAACTCATCTACACCAACGTCTATCGGTCTTTCGGCAAACATGACTAGTGCACCGACCAGCTCCATTATGATCAAACAAACGCCGGGTCTGGAGTGCGCTTGCACTCACAGTACGTGAAGCGAGTCAATGTGTGCGTTGGTTTTCACTCGTTGCATAGAACTGAACTTCTGTACCCATCTACACACTTTGCGGTCAAACGTTGGAACAGCCACACCTGTCAATGCAAAGGGAGAAAAAATACTCTTGAAGTTTTTGGCTCTCATTTTGCTATAAAATATTCGGTCTCAATTTTTTTTGGTAGATGGACAGTTCGAAAACTATTTTTTGAAAAAATGTGACTGTTCAGGAATTGAAAAAGTTGAGTTTTCGGTATTAATACTGGGTTTACGTAAATATTTGAATCATGTTTATCGAGAGGTTTCTGAGAAAAACATATTGAATTTGTGGTTTGAAGCCGACTTTTGTATTTTTTTTTGTAATTCATTGTATGTATCGTTTTATGTCAAAACTGTTTAAAACTGTTTTGTTTTCCATTCCAAGAACTCCTTACAAACTGCAATACATTCATGTTAAAAGCCATTCTACAAAAGATACTAAAGGCCATGCAAATCGACACACGATAACAACAAACAAAACTGTATCAAAAAGTCAACATAATAATAACACATTTCCTGATCACAACGATCGTACAAAAAATTGTGTTAAAATTTCCTATTGTGTTAAAAAAATCCGACTTTGGCGTTTGAACAATGCATGGTGAGACAAAGACCATAGAGTGCTGGTTGAGGGCTCTTATTGTGAGTCACTTTTCATCACATTGTCGGGCCATGACAGAAACCCCTCATAGGCATAATCGGGAGAAGGGAAAATTTTATGCAACATTTTTTTTCAAAGAGCTCGAGATATTCAGCTATGTGTGGTCTTAAGTGTAGGTGTATATGGTGGTGTTTAATTTGTTCTTGAGTTAAAAATTCCTTGCAAAAAATTATTACATCACTGAAATTCAAACCAAGTTACAACAATGTGTTTAGGAGTGAGAATATTTTTGATGGATAAGAAATCACCTATCAAAATGTCCGAAATCTAAAGTAGTGCAATCCTATCTGAGAAGCCGACATTTATATTCTGACAAGACTTAAAAGTGAACTGAATAAACTGATTTTATTAAATGTTGAAAATAGGATCCTTTATGAAATATTTGACTGTATTTGACAAACTTATCTATCAAATCCTTCGAAAAACAGGCCTACCTAGTCTGTTAAAGTATCAAAAACAAAACAACTTTGAAAATAACCCTTTAATTTCTTAAAATTTAAAAATAATAATACATTCTCTTCGCTCCCAGCAGTATTGGATTAAGTGAAAATAATTACAACAGCGCCGGCAACTGACGTGAAACTAATCAACAAAAACCACATCACTAATCCTTGAACTTAATACCCTCATTTTTACTTGAACGCTGTTTCAGAAGGTTAAGATTTCATCATTCTTTAAGAGTTTGCGTCAACGCTAGTTTGTGATGGTAATGAACTCAGGAACGTAGTGTGGTGCGATGTGATGTGGAGTACTATGATGTGATGCGGTGTGACTTGTTGTGTTGTGTTGTGATGTGATTTGATGTGGGTTTATGTAGTGTGGTCAGATGTGATGTGATAAATGTAATATTTTGCAGTTAAATTAGGAATTACTTTCAATTTCTTAGCTAAAGCATAAGTAAAAAAACCTTTCTTCTCTCGCTCCCAGTAATATTCGATTAAGAAAAATATGTAATTACAACAGTGCCGGCAACTGACGTGAAACTAATCAACAAAAACCACATCACTAATTCGTTAACTTAATACCCCCATTTTCACTTGAACGCTGTTTCAGAAGGTTAAGATTTCATCATTCTTTAAGAGTTTGCGTCAGCGCTAGTTTGTGATGGTAATGAAGTCAGGAATGTAGTGTGGTAAGGTGTGATATCGTGTGGTGCGATGTGATGTGATGCGGTGTGACTTGTTGTGTTGTGTTGTGATGTGATATGATGTGATCAAGGTAATATTTTGCAGTTAAGTTGGGAATTAATTTTCAATTTCTTAGCTAAAGGATAAATAATAAAACCTTTCTTCTCTCGCTCCCAGCAGTATTCGATTAAGAAAAAATAAGTAATTACAACAGCGCCGGCAACTGACGTGAAACTTATCAACGAAACCAAACTACTAATCCTTTAACTTAATAGTTCCATTTATACTTGATCGCTGTTTCAAAAGATTTAATTATTATTTTAGAGTTTGCGTCAACGTTATTTTGTGATGGTAATGAAGCCAGGAATGTGCTGTGGTATGATAAGATGTACTGTAGTCTGTTATTTCATGTGACGTGATGTAATGTGACGTGATGTGTAGTAATATGATGTGATGTGATATGACGTGGATGATTGTAGCGTGATGTAATTACTATGGCATTTATGGTAGAAGATATGTTTAATATAGAACTTACAAATATGATGAAGGATTCTGGCAAAACTAAATATATCTACTCTATTGTTTTTTTATCTGTTGACTTCTATATCAACTGATTTTCAAGCGAAATTTAATGTGACGATAGATCCATCAAATTGTTTAGCATGCTAAAATTTAAAGACGGTTTTTACCCAGTATCAAATCCATTATCATTTCAGGCTGCAATGTTGAAGAAATCCTTCAAGATAACAAGTCTACCTAGCTTTTTCCTAGATGTTGGTGTCAGCTTCCAAACAAATGCAGCTGAAGACCTGGATTTAGCCCAGTAACTGGGTAACACAGTACCCTTTGGCAAGAGTGGTGTCAGTCTTGGATTCTGGCTATCCGTAGTGGCTGTCAAAGATCTAAAAATGACAACCAGGACCAACAGCTTGTTGATGTGCTTTCCGAGGACCTCGGTATGACAGGTGGTCACCAATCTACCAACTAACCACTTATTTAACGAATTACTTAGTTCTAATAATAATTGTAATCCTCATTCCTTAGTCACAATTGACCTAACTGAAGATTCCTTATTGAAACAGAACTGTAGTTATAAGGCTAGTCATAATAAATTAAAAAAATATGCAAAACTAAATAGAATTATCAAAAAATGTTATCAATACAAAAAGCAACAAAAACACTTTTCCAAAAATATTCAACTCCGGAAAGAACGTGTTGACCTGATTAGTAAATTAAATAATTATCAAATTAAACTAGAAGACAGCATAAAAATATATGAAATTGATACAGAGCACTTACAGTCTGAAATAAAGGTACTTGATGCTTCATTGAACAAACTTAATAGTAAATATGTACAATCTCAGAACCAAATAAAAGAACACATTCTTGCTGCTAATGAGTTGGTCATGTGTCAGTGTACTTGCCAGACAGTATCAAACCTTGATGCTGTCCAGCCTGAGGCAACGGAGGTACCGTCCCAGACGGAGAATTTGTCTCAAGAATGTGTCACTAAACAAGTTAATATTGATTTTGGACAGGATTTATCTCAAGTTGAGCAGCCTGAGATTTGTGGTATTTCATCTGTGAAAAGTGGTCATTCAGTTATGTTCTCAGACAGTATAGGAAGAGGTTTAGGTAAATTAGTTGGTAACAACCTAAGTTATTCTACACAAAATTATTGTATGCCAGGTTCGACTTACAAGCATATTATGGCATTATTAACAAACAATAATAATTATAATTCTAATACCAACATTACTGTATTTATAGGTAATAGTTTAAAAGTAAAACAAGCAGATATTACAGACTATATAACTGAGATGCTAAAGTTAAATTGTAATAAAATAATATTGTGTGCTTTTCCATATTTTGAACAATTGTCAATTAGACAAAATAATTATATTCATAGGTTAAATAAACACATGCACTTCCTAGTAAGTCATTATAGTGACAAGTTTATGTTTTTTGACACAAATATTTATGTGGATCATTTAAAATCGACCAGGGATACTGTGTATCTGCCAATTAGTTTTAGACACACAATAGCTAGGCTATTAGCTTATTATATTAACTCAGACATAAGTAGTATGTCGAAGTCTTGTGTAATTAAATCCACAATGTTTAGTAATATTACTAAGAATCAGGTGGTGAGCCAAAATAACTGTAGCACTATAGCTATAAATTCTTTTAAAAATTGTACGAAGGAGGTTCCATGTATCACTATGGAAAAATTATTTGTTAACGTGGAGGCCACATGTAGTTCCATCTCACTGCCAAGTGATGATGTTGAAGTCTTAGGGCAAACTCCTGATATTAATTTAAACTAGTTTATAAGACAACAGAAGTTACCAATAACAGATTAGTTATACCTACAGACATTAAGGTATCTTCTTGCTCTCAGTTAGATACATATCAAAAAGGGGGTCAGCAGCATACATTGAAATTATTTCATCAAAATATTCAAGGTATCTCTTCCAAAATATTAGAAATAGAAATGTTTTTAGAGAAAACAATGTTTGACATTGTATGTTTTAGTGAACATTGGTTGAAAGATTACCAGATGCAAATTAGTTATGAAAATTATAGTGTAGGCAGTTGCTTTAACCGCAAATCTATGTTGCGCGGTGGTTCCCTCATCTTAGTGAAAAAATGCTTAAAATTTAAGCAACGTAATGACATTGTCAGCTTGTCAGTGGAACATTGTATTGAACTGTCCTGTGTTGAGCTGGATAAGCATGTTATAGTGTGCGTGTACAGACCCCCAAACCCTCAAAACTTTACTTTATTTGAGTCAACTATGGAAGATATCCTTGCGAAACTTGCAGCAGGTAACAAATCCGCGATTATTTGCGGAGATTTTAATATTAATATTTTAGAAAATAATTTAAATAGCAGCAGATTTTTAAGCCTTTTTAAATCATTTAATTTGTCTAATGTTTTTACTGAACCTACTAGGGTAACACCAACTTCTTCAACCTGTATCGATAATGTATTCTGCGATTGTGATTATTTAGATAAAGCCATAGTTAATTACCTTCCGTCGGATCATAGCGGACAATTGGTAACATTTAAGTTTAAAGCAGCCTTGCAAAAAATTCAAATACAATATAGGCCAATTACAACAGGCAAACTAGCTAGATTCAATGTTACCTTACAAAATAAGTTGAATGTTCTAGGCCATAATATTGAGGACGCAAATAAGTTTTATGATAATTTCTTTTCAGTAGTACTAAAGGAATTCAATACAACTTTTGAAAAGAAGTCTAAAAATACTTCCCCTAAGTTTATATTTAGTGACTGGGCGACTAAAGGTATTAGGATAAGTAGGGAAAGACTATATGAGTTATATGGCCTTAAGCCTTTCATTAACACAGAAACCTTTAGTATGTATGTAAACAAATATTCTAAAGTTTTCAGAAATACTTGCAAAGTAGCTAAAGCCCTGTACATTAGCAATAAGATCAAATCGGCAGATAATAAAATTAAGACAGTTTGGAAAGTTATCAATAATGAAACTAGTAGGAATAAAGTACGAAACACTGATTTTTTACTGGAGACTGCACATGGTGCCATAAGCTCTAATTTAGAAGTAGCTCAAGAATTTGTAAATTTTTTCACCGAAATACCATCAAGAACTACTGAAGCTTTAAATTCTTCACCCGAGGTATCATTTAATTTATTAAGAGCAAACGTTCCAGGTTGTACGGTTGAATTCCAATTCAAACATATCAACCCTATGACGGTTATAAAAGCTTTCCGGCAAATCAAAATCAAATTGACCGAAGACTTATGGGGAATGTCTGTCAAAGTGTGCACGTCCATAATTGAGACCATAGCACCATACTTGGCTTTAATATTCAATTTATGTGTAGACCAAGGAGTCTTTCCGGATATAATGAAATATAGTAAGGTTATACCACTTTTTAAATCCGGTGACAGTAAAGATGCCAATAATTATAGACCTGTATCCGTATTGCCGGTTTTCAGCAAGGTATTTGAAAAAGTGATGCTCAATCAAATGCTCATTCATTTTAACATCAATAAAATCTTACACGATCAACAGTATGGGTTTACCAAAGGTCGTTGTACGACTGACGCTGGTGTCACAATGTTAAAACACATATATACAGCGTGGGAAGAGGCGCAAGATGCCATAGGAATCTTTTGTGACCTCTCCAAGGCATTTGATTGCGTAAATCACGAAACCTTGCTCCTAAAACTAAAACATTACGGACTAGGTAATCTTGCTCTCAGTTTAGTGAAGTCGTACTTAAATGACAGACAGCAGCAAGTTCAAATAAACGGTGTTAATTCAAGGGGTTTAAAAGTCAAAATGGGGGTACCACAAGGCTCAATATTGGGTCCTTTCCTCTTTTTAGTGTATATTAATGATTTACTCCATCTTTTAAAAAACCAACCAAAGATGGTGTTATTTGCTGACGATACGTCCTTAATTTTTAAGATAGATAGACGTTCTACAAGTCTTGACGACGTAAATAATGCGCTACAGCAGGTCCAAAATTGGTTCACTGCGAATAATTTAGTATTAAATGGGAAAAAAACTAAGTGCATCAGATTTGCTTTACCGAATGTCAAAAGTAATACTTGCGACATAGTATTGGACAAAGAGAAACTTGAATTCGTCGAAGACACGGTTTTCCTAGGGATCACGCTTGACTCAAAGCTACAATGGGGTCCTCATTTAACATCTCTTGCAGGACGGCTAAGTTCAGCAGCATATGCTGTCAGAAAAATCCGTCAATTTACTGATATAGATACCGCGAGGCTGGTTTATTTTAGTTACTTTCATAGTATAATGTCTTACGGTATCTTATTATGGGGACGAGCTGCAGACATCGAGTCTATATTTATTCTGCAGAAAAGAGCCATCAGAGCCATATACCATCTTGGTCGGCGCGATTCCCTAAGGGAACTGTTTAAGGATATTAACATCATGACGGTACCTTGTCAATACATATACGAAAACATTATGTATGTTCGGAAAAATATTCATCTTTTTAATAAGATTAGTGATAGGCATAATTTTAATACTAGAAATAGGAATAAATTAGATCAACCCCGATTCAGATTGGCTAAAGTACACACTTCTTTTATGGGATATTGTATTAAGTTTTATAATAAAATACCACGTGAGATTCTCGAACTGAATGAGAAAAAATTTAAAACATGCATAAAACGCACTCTATGTAGACAGGCATATTATAAACTGGAAGATTATATCCTTGATAAAAATGCTTGGCTAAATGCCGGTCCTGCTCCACAGCCTCAGCCGCTTGGTTCCACTAGTTAGGTTTTATATTTGGAAGAGATGCTCACCCTCTTTTATGTCTAATAATAATACTATTCCGCATAATCTTATATTATGTTTGGAATAAACTTTTCTTTTTCTGTATTTTCAGATTGATATTCATAGTTTTATATAATTTAGAAGCAATTTTTATTTCAAGTTCTGTAAATGTGAGAACCCTGGACCATTATGTTAATAGATAGTTTCCTTGTTTGACATGAAATAGCAGGGGCAGTTGAGGGTGTGTCATGCTCACTCCAATGTCTCGCTGATGGTGGCGCGTGTATCGGATCATTCAGTTCCCTTCAAAATGGTTGAGCTGAATGGTGCTGATGCACGCGTCATGTTCGTGAACGGGCGCCGTCAGTGGAGACTGGTCATCCCTTGGTTGCCACTGCCTCATTTTAATATTTCATACTATAAATTGTTTTTTTTCTTTCTTTACATTGTTCTCATATATAGAAGCAACAAGGTTTATGTAACCAGGATTTTTGTAAACATAAAATGATTTAAAAGAGTGTCCGTGGAGTTTCTTGCACGTTCTTCTCCATAGAGATCTACGCTTGCGAACGTGCAAATAGCTTCATGTTTTTGACGGACTGACTTTGACAATTCAAAAGTACCTGATAATGGTTTATTTGAAATAAATGCTTTGACTTTTTTGACTTTTGACTTTTGAATCCATGGACCCGTGACTCATGCGGTTGTTAAGTTACACCAGTCTAACAGCAATTGTTAAAATCAAGTGAACAATACACCAGGCACCTATACAGTTACCCATTGACTAAACTCGACTAGATTGCCGTTTAAAAGTAGTAACCTTTACTTCTAGTAAAAGAAACAAAGAAATTAAAACCCTGTTAACAGCAGCTATTCCATCAAGCATAATAATCCCGCTTAGCACATTATTCAACTATCGCAACCGACCCTTATATTAAAACAAGTCGTGTCTTCTCCGGGCGATAAATTTCCATTACTTCCTCAGCTGGAACTCTGAATATTCAGACCTAATTGTAGCTGGATCCGCTAGTTTGAAAATACTGGAATGGTAACTGAATTGTTTTGTGCATTCTATCTGTGTGGAAATATAACATTGTTCGTAAATATAATATGTAACTGACAAGTAAGCTAGTCAAAAATTTAATTGTAACAGTTATAATTAATTATCTGAAAACAATTTTTTCAGTCCGCACATTAAACCGCATAAAATCCTCTATTTTAATTTAGAATTTTATAAAACCAGTTACACTCGCGCCGTCAAGTGAATTTAATGACGTATTATTTATAGATTTCGACGTAGGAACGGACATACATACAAACAGGTCAAACACAAAACCCTCCTTTTATTTATGGCTTCGCCGCAGTCGGGGAAGATGGCCTGACAACCAGGCAAGAAACATACTCAACTTCAAATGGTTAATTCCAATCAGAGTAAGCATTTGAAGTAGACTATTTAAATACTTGTTGAGTATCAAACTACTGTAATCTGAAAAAATTTGGCATCAAAGTAAGGATTGATACAATTTTAGCTAACTAGTAATCAATTCAGAAACCCCAACTTGAGGTGGTTGGTAGTAGCGGAGGAAGAAGATGTACAAACCACACGAAATTATATCTTGATTCCAACATAATATTTAAAAAGTAATTTTTAGGTTTTTTTTTTCAAAAGAACACCAATTTAATGCGATAAGTAAAAAGATAAGTGTTCATGGTATTTCTTAAACTAGTCTGAAACGCGGTAAAACCCTCGAATAAATATTGCTGTAGCTGTGAGGAATTTTTGAAATCGTCTCTACTTATTTAAATATAACAAGGATTCAAAGAAATCAAGCAGCTTAACTTCGCAATATCAATTTTATAGGTACTCAAATCAAATCCCGAAAACCTATAGGTGTTCAATCATAAACTATTTTATATAAGAACATCTACTCTCTGGACTAAATAACGTTTGATCATAACTCCGTCCACGTTTCACAAAATAAATTGATTTCATGTGTCCTTCGCATACACTTTAATCCTCTTACCTACCTTTGATCTCAACATTAAAAGTGGCTCACAAACTCCACAGATCGATCCCCATAAAAAACTTACCGTATTACCAAACATATTCGAAACTCCCACGACTGATCCAACTGGAAAGTAGATATTAACCTTCATTACGATTCGACAGGTAGAGTCAAAAGTTAAAGCGGAATCGCTCTACTAACGCCATAAGTATTGCAAGCACGTAAAGGATGGTGTTATGCCAAATGTACCATAGAATAAATGTGCTGTGATGAGTTTAATTTCCGAGAAGTCGTCAATTTTCGGTGGAGTGTGCGTGTGATGGCGTATTTTGTGTTATGGGAGACGAATCATTACCTATATTTTGAATTAAGAAGTGTTTAAATGTGGAACAATACTTTAATTTTAAAATCATATATTTTGATAGGTTTGTGACAGCTTTTTGAAGCTTCATTTTTTTGTTTGCTATTTTGCACTTACGAGACATAATAAATTGGAATATAAATATTGAACATGAATATATTTTTAACCTTAATAATTCTTCTTCTAAAAATCTTGAATTACTTGTACATCAAAGCCATGGCAATCCATTATGCACTTATTATAAAATGACACTGATGTCGTACTATCATACTTTTTTTTGTTTCCCACTGTCTTTTATTTTGGTTTATTGTAAAATTCTTCTTAACTATCGAAAGAATAATTGAGAAGAATTTTAATTTCGGATAAGCACATCTTTGTTATGTTGCACAATCTAAATCTAAAAAAAAAACAGATAAAAATATGTACCTAACCATTCAGTGCTGAAACAGTGTTATATATAACAATAAAAACTAATATTATCTGTCTTGCCTCCCTCTTTCACGAAACAACCTCGTGAATTTTTCCCTCGATTGGCAAATTTGAGTGTATGCGACTCGTCGGGATATCTCAACTGATTCTATTCGGTTCTGATTCCCCTCAGTTCGCGTTAGTTTTTCACTTGTTACAAACCAGGTCATTAGTTTAAGTAGGTTACAACCGGTTTTACACGACTGAGTTTTTAGATCGAATAAGATTACCAGGAGATTCATTAAATGAGATCGTTAGTGCGATCAGAGATGCTTAATGGTTCGATTTAAAATAAATTCGTGGTTTATTGCAAATGGAGGGTTGTAGGTACGGGGTTTAGAAAATAAGGGCCGGTGTTTGAGTTGTGTGTTTGGAATTAAGAATGTGCCAAACCCTACCTTGATGATTTTCAAGCTAGAGTTTGACAAAAACACAATTACTAATTATTCTTTTAGAAATCGGGGGTATGTCACAGTTTGAATGAATGTGCAGACTACAATTTACTAAGTAATACAAAAAATATGTCTAAATAACAGCATACAGGGAAAATTGTTTTGCTTTCCGTTTGTTTGTTTGTAATGAGTAATCTTTAGAAAAACTGAGTCGAATACGATATTTTTTATTTACCGATATAAAGCTAAATGATAGCTGAGTGCTATTATGGGTTGCTTTTATTCCGAAAAAAGGTTTTTTTTTTTTAATATGGGTTTTCTCTTGACTATAGTCTAGGCTTTCTAGGCATCTATAGATGACAGAGACAAAGTCGGCGATGGAGCGAGCTTACCCAGAAGAAGCCTGATATAGGGATATAGCTTTTAGGTAATATAATATTGTAACTGGTAATATTGGTTGATATATTCAACATCATCATTTCAGTCAAAAGACGTCACCTGCTGACATAAGCCTCCCCTAAGTGTCGCCACAACAACCGGTCCTGTGCGTCTCGCATCCATTGGCTACCAGCGACAATCATCAAGCCCTGGCTGGGGGCCTTAGAGTCATTTAAGGCCACCACAGGATAGTCCGGTTAAGCAGTCACCAGCCCTAGCGTGCTGAACTGCGAGTGGTCCCCCTCAAAAAAAAAAAAAAAAAAAAAAAAAAAAAAAAAAAAAAAAAAAAAAAAAAAAAAAAAAAAAAAAAAAAAAAAAAAAAAAAAAAAAAAAAAAAAAAAAAAAAAAAAAAAAAAAAAAAAAAAAAAAAAAAAAAAAAAAAAAAAAAAAAAAAAAAAAAAAAAAAAAAAAAAAAAAAAAAAAAAAAAAAAAAAAAAAAAAAAAAAAAAAAAAAAAAAAAAAAAAAAAAAAAAAAAAAAAAAAAAAAAAAAAAAAAAAAAAAAAAAAAAAAAAAAAAAAAAAAAAAAAAAAAAAAAAAAAAAAAAAAAAAAAAAAAAAAAAAAAAAAAAAAAAAAAAAAAAAAAAAAAAAAAAAAAAAAAAAAAAAAAAAAAAAAAAAAAAAAAAAAAAAAAAAAAAAAAAAAAAAAAACAATCATCAAGTCTTCGGTCCACCTTGTGAGAGGCCTTCCAAGGCTGCGTCTTCCGGTACGCGGTCGCCGCTCCGGAACCTTTCAGCCTCATCAACTATCTGTTCTTCGAACAATGTTCTCTGCCTACTGCCCCTTCAGTTTGGCGATTCTTTAAGCTACGTCGATAACCTTGATTCTCCAGCAGATCTCAGATCTTTATTTCTGATTCGATGAACGACACGCTAGGAAACTCCGAGCATAACTCTTTCTATTGTGCGAGTGTTTGGTATGATAGGAATTTGCATGACATCCTCAAGCACTAGGCACTACAAATCAAATGATTGACCAACTTTTTATTTCTACTACAACTTTTTCAAAAAAGAAATCACACTCGTAATTCTTAACCCGTAAACAGAGCAGGTCTATATTACCTGAAATAACAATAAATTATTCACTTAATGAAGCGACCATGACAGAAAGGAAATTGGGTGCATTACCGCCTCGAAATTAATCCTTTTTAAAGGGTTAAGTTATAAGATAGTTTATTTGTTTTTAAGTGCGTTTTTGATACTTTGGTTTTTGACTATCGATGTCAGAAAGTATAGTAGATGTTATTTTTTTAAATGCACCCTGCATTAAAAAAAGTTAAAGAAAAACCTGACAAGTACAAGTTGGACGTACACACATAGGGTTCCGGGTTATTGTAATAAACTGAAAAAAACATGTTCTTTAAATTATTAAGCCCTTAATTTTTTTAATTAATTGCCTGTAGGTAATGATTCAGGAGATACAGCTCGCTGACAGAAAGCTGGACAACGGAGAAAATGACTGCAATATTAGCTTTTGAAGTAATTTTTGATAAATGTACCTTGTGAAGAATCTAACTATTACTTCGTAAAGAAATCTTTTTGTGAAAAACAATTAAATAAATAATTATCAATTCGATCTTTTCAACTAAAGAGTACTCTAAGAATTAAAAAAAAAACAAAAACACACTGGCAAACACAGTATTCTTGTTTACACAAAATAATATTGTTGTTAAACCTGGTATGATCCTTCACTAGGGAAACACAATTCATTTTTCACCTCAACAGAAAAATATCAAAAATCCCCGTCCCAACACACAATCACAGGAGCCAACAATAACATCATAGTCCAAAATAACTTCATACAAATCATGAGCCCAGCAAACATATAAATTAACTGGATTGAGGGTGGTAGACCCTTATCACGGTGGTGTCAGGTCCAGACTGTGTCAACAACTCTTTTTGACACAGTCACCTGTGCCGCTGAAAATTTCGCTGTGTACTTTTAATAAGTATGTAAATGTGGCTTTAATTATAGCGGGTGTGAAGGAAAAATAATGGAAAACTGTTTTTGGTAAGATTTTTTTTTTTGATTTTTAGTGTTGTGTATTATTTTCTTGGTTAAGGTCAGGTGGGGTAAGAGGGACGCCAGGTGAAGAGAAACAGTAACTCATAAATAGAAAACTATAAAGCCCAGCTCTATGGTTATTCTGTCGATAAAACAGTATTAGGTATAGTTTCAATATTTTATGGATAGATGGCACTACAACACAATAAGTAGGTGAGTAAAACAGAAGGAAAAAATCAGTTGACAAACTATAAAAATGTGACCTAGCGGTGCTTTTTGTGGGCGATTTTTTAAGGGATAAAAACATCTGTGATACGGCAAATTTTGTTGGTAAGTGTAATTCTAATGTTGAATCTTTATTTTCCGCATGTTATGTTGTTTGTAGCATGTGTTTTTGGTGCTTTTTCGATGTCATCAAAAACATAACCTACAAAATACCAAGCTGGGAAAGAGGAGCTACCATACCAGGTTAAGAGAAACATTATGTTCCTCTTTCCCGGTTTTAGGGGTAACAAACATTTTGCAAGTTGAAAATCACCTATCTAGATTAGGTAGGTATAAATACATGGTTTAACTCATCTTGGCGCGCGGAGGTATTTGTGCATGCGCTTTATACAGCTTTAATTTGTGTGCGCGCCAAAATGTGGTGATATCTCTATACAACACAGGCTTGTTATTTGTGGTAAGTCACGAACAATTGATTAATTATTTTTTTATTATTTCTTTTTTTATTGAGGGTTTGATCAAGATGATTATAAATATCTTGTTTTGTTAATTGCTTAATTACATAAAATACACCACACTAATCAATTGTTAATAGAATAGAATAGAATCTGTTCCTGTACCTAATTTATTTTTACCGTATTGGAGGTACAAATATATTTATTTGTTACAGAAAAAGTAAAATGCCTCGAAATTATATAAGAAAAACGGAACGGAGCTCTTACCCGAAAGAAAAATTGTTAGAAGCAGTGGCGGCTGTTAAAAGTGGTGCACTGTCGGGTTATGCAGCCTCAAAACATTATGGAATACCAAGAGCAACTATAATCAATCGGGTTTATGATCGTAAAGGTGTAAAGTCTAATACTTTGGGTAGGGCCACAGTTTTGTCGCAGGACGTAGAAGAAAACCTTGTTAAAAACTTGCATATAATGGAAAAATACGGTTTTGGCCTTACTAGGAAGGAATTAATGGAGACTGTAGGACTTTATGTAGAAAAGATGGCTGTTAAGAACCCCTTCAAAAATGGCGTTCCTGGGGAAGATTGGTTTCTTTCATTTAAGAAGAGACATAATCTTTCTGTAAAAAAACCGCAACCTGTTGAGTATGCACGAAAAAATGCTTGTAGGCCAAATATAATATATCCCTATTTTGATTTGCTTGAGGAAACCGTGGACCAACTGGACCTTCGCAACAAACCATCCCATATATGGAATGTAGATGAGACGAGCTTCAGCAAAGATCCCGCTAAGTCTAAAGTAGTTGGTCTTAGGGGATTTACTTCTACAAGAACGATAGCATCTCCTGGAAAGGATAATACTACTGTTTTGTTGGGGTGTAATGCTCTTGGAGAAAAAGCTCCCCCTTTAATTATTTTCAAGGGCAAAAATGTATGGGACGAGTGGACCTCAGAAGAAGGTTATCCAGGAACAGCGTATGCTGCTACATCTAATGGGTGGATGGAGACAGCTGTTTTTGAGGCGTGGTTCGAAAAAGTTTTTCTACCGACAGTAGGACAAAAACGTCCTATACTTTTGGTTTACGATGGACACTCGACCCATGTAGGTATAAATATTATTGAAAAGGCCCGTGCCGCAAAAATAACGATTTTAAAAATTCCTCCTCATACTAGCGATGTTTTGCAGCCATTAGACTTGGCTGTAAATAAATCTTTTAAAGATAAGTGGGATGCAGCTTTAGTCAAGTGGCAACGATCAAACATTGGTAAGCCACTCCCGAAAAAGGAGTTTGCAAAAATTCTTGGCCAAATTTGGAATGCTATAGATTCTAATGTGTGTGCAGCTGGATTTAGAAAAGCAGGAATTTACCCACTAGACAAATACATTGTTCCAGAATCTAAATTTAACCAAATTCTTTTGCAAGAATGGAAACAAAATTTAACATCAAATGTTACAAATTTTGTCAAAGACATAACAAAGACTCAAGAAATTCGTCCTACAAACCATTTCCAAAGTCACCATCAATTGAGCAATCCGTCAAATAGTAGTTCAAGTCCAGATTTGTTATTTAACATTGTTTTATCCAAAATTAATTCCTCTATACATCAGACGCAAACTCAGACAGAAAAGCCAAAATCTAAGGTTCAAATTCTTGAAAACCGGTTAGTAACATTTGAAGATTTACTTCTAATGAACATAAAAGCAGGGACAACTAATAAACTTAAAAGAAGAAAAATTGCCACCGGCGCAGAAGTAATCACACACGATGATGTTTACAGAAGATCTAAGCAAATAGAGTTAGAGAGAAATGAAAAACTGAAACAAAAAGAAAGAAAACTGAAAGAAAAGAAGACCAAAGCAAACAGGATACTTTCATTAAACAATAAAGAAAATAACGATGTTGTAAACACTGCTGAGAAAGACGAAAAAATATATATAAATACCTCAATAGAACAAAAACTTAAACGAAAACCTAAAACAACATGTACTAAAAAAGATAGTAAAAAAAATAAGAAGATAAAAAAAAATAAAAAATCACGAGTGCGAGCTTCGTCCATATCGACCAGCGAAAGCGAAATGGATATAAAAATTTGTGATGATAGTGATAATGATTTAGATTTTGAGCAATATTGCGAAGACTTATTGATGCAGGAAGACGAAGAAGTGGCGATAAATACACCACAGATGCTAGCTAATTCTTCGAAGAATGATATGGAGGATGACAGTAAAGATGAGCAAAGAGAGGACGTGTCAAATTTAAAAATTAATCAAAATGATTGGCTGCTGGTTAAATTTTGCACGAAACGGTTTGTTAAACATTACGTTGGAGTAGTGTTACACACCAATGATGATGGTGTTCCAGTGGTTAAATATGTTAGAAAGACAGCAACTAAAGTAGAAGACCAGACAATGTTCACTTATCCTACATTGGAAGATATATCTGAAGTCAAGCATCATGAGGATATTGTTGCAAAGCTACCTAAGCCAGTTATTGGCCGAAGGGGCCAAATTATTTTTAAAATGTCTTTCCAAAATTTTAATGTTCAGTAAATTAATTTTATGACCCACCCGTGGCTTCGTACGTATACATGTTTTTATTATAGTATCACACCAATATGGGATAAAATATTACCTATTTGTTAAGACTGATGTGGTAGTGATGTGTGATCTACTAGGCTTATCAAAAAGTAATGATTATGGGTTATTTTTCTTTTTGCTCGGCGCTTATGTGTCCAAGCGTGATGTTAAATAGCCTGTAGCCTTCCTCAAGAATTGGGCTATCAAATAATGCAAAAAAAAAATCAATTCCGGTTCCAGAGAATAGCGCGTTCAAACATACAAACCATCTGTTCAGCTTTATTATTAGTATTGAAAATATGAACCGATTATCATTACTTTTTGATAAGCCTAGTATATTAGAATTTAAGGCCTATGCCAATTTGATTTTAGAAGTTCCTATTCTATTTTTTTATTTTGGTAATATTTATATAGAAAGTAAGCAAAGGTTTTTTTAGTTTTGTTCATTTATTTAAATAGAACATAGTCATGTTGATTGAGACTGATTAAAGTAATGGAGAATATTTTTTAGTTATAAGTTGAGAATATTTTGGTCATTATGTATAAACGCAGTGCAGTATATTTGTTTATGCATAACGATCAGAGTGAAAAAAGACAGAAAAGTGTTTTAAGTTTTTTGTACGTTTGTTTAAGTAAAACAAAGATTTTTACAATTATTTGTGTTTGTTTTTAATCAGTTGAGTTACTCAAAGTTGGAAAACCGATTTAGATACATTTAAAATAAAAACACACTCACTTAGTGACATTCATCGTTTATTTTCCTTATTTTTTTTATTAAAAACCAAATTTAAGTATATTATTATGTTTTTAACATTCGTAGTTTACAACCCCTGACCTTACTAATATGTTCCTCTTACCCCAATTTTTTTTGATTGTTCGGTAATGCTAAATTAGACCATATTTTAACTAGGTATGGTTTCATTTCCATTACGTTGAAAGGCAGTTCTCAAATTTTTAGAGATACATATAAAAATACGTGTTTTTACTTGTACGAATCGAAGCGTTTCTCTTACCCCGAATTTCGGGAAAGAGAAACAATTAGAAGACCTGGCTTTGTAGTCAGATTGTTCCGTTATTACTAGAAGAATCAATTTCCTTGTTAAAATAACAGTTAGCATGGTTCGCTAGCGAAACTTTGTTTGTATTGCTATTAGAATACGTACATATTTTTACTTGCTGGAGGTCGTAATGTTCAAAAACCAGTAAACTATGTTCCTCTTACCCCACCTGATACTGAGATCAGTAATCATATTTCAGTTGGTGGAGATTCATGAATTTAGTTTGTGTCTGGCAAGATTTGCAATCTGATGAAGAGTGTCTCTATTCAATCCGAATTGGATTTTTTTTTTTGGAAAAAAAAATATTTTGTTGGACTATTCTGCCAAAATGAGGTGCAAATTTTCAATCCGTCAATTTTGTAAAATAATTATTGTAATGGAATATATCGGATGAAATCTGCTTGTGCCTCGTTTCTTATATTATTTGGAGGTGAAGATCCTTCACACATTTTAGAATAGCACTTTCAACCTGTAAAACGTGTTCAGTGACGTCACGGACGTCGGTAACAGCTGACTAGCTTACTGTACAAGACTTACGAGTTTTAAAATATAAACACAACGTTTTTAAAAAGTTTTTATTGAAGGAGAACTTGAACTTCATACAATAATCCACATTCATTGTAGTGCAGTGATAGTGATAATTAAAACATAAGTAATAACCAGAAAACCACACAAAATTAAATCCATTGCTAAACGCCTACCCGAAACTTTTATACAAATAAAAACATAGTGCTAAAAATAATTAAAACACACATACTAAAAGTGTAACGGTGTACAGTGCAAGTTGGGTTGTGTTGAAAATCAAGCTCACTGAAAAATACAGGACTTACAAGTAACCAATTTGTCATTCAACAGTACGTGTTATAACGCCATCTGTGATTACCTGGTGGTACTAATATCTATTGTGTTTACAAACAGTAGATATTCGACTGTGAATCTTAATAAATATAATAAACTTTACTGCGAACGTACACCACAACAATAAATTCCACGAATATGGCGAAGTGTGGTTGGTGGCTGCGGTCAATTTATGGCAAGAGCTGAGTGTGTCCGGGGTCGTATCATCCCACCTGCATTGGCATTACGTCAACAAAGGTTTCGCCTAATTGGCTTCGTCCTGACTGTAAGGCGAAGATTCCGAGAAAAGACAACTCAGCTACGCCTGTCAAAGGCCCATCAGACGGTGTCATAATTAACAACCCGTCAAATACCATCCAGCCTTCTTCTAAAACTCAGTCTCCAGCAGTAAACCAGAGTGCAGTGGCTGAGCAAACAACTGTAGAACCAGTAGTCAACCAGCCTATCCAACCCCCCTCCCCAATAAAAACAGGCTCTCGGGAGCTCAACGTAGCTTACGAGATTCGCTGTTTTCGAGAGGAACTCAGTGCCATGAGAGTGGAGTTACGACAGTTCCGGGACGAAATGGCGGACTTAAAAGCTGATGTCGGGGACAAGGTTTCCCATCTCGAGAAACGTTTTGAGGAGAAGGAGCCATCATCTGCTGACCACCTTGAGGAGACTATAGCGGAGCTGAAATTACAGCTGAATGAACGCGATCAGGATCTTCTACTCAATGACGTCATAATAACGGGTATACCGGAAACAAAAGATGAGAGCCCGTTACACTTGGTGCATTTGGTTTAATTGAAGCTGGGAATAACCATCGACGAACGCGAAATAGTAAACGCAGAGCGTATTGGCATGGTGCGCCGCAACTTTACTGTGGCCGGTAGTGCGGACGCGGCGGAGCAGGCGCGGCCGCGCGCGCTCGCTGTGCGACTGTCTCGCCGCGCTGCCCGCGATCAGCTGTTGCGAGCGGCACGTGCCGCGGCCGGTGAGAGTGCGCGGCGGCCGCGGCGGGGGCGTTGGGTTTTACATCATGCGCGGGATAAAGGTGCGTACCCATGCACACCCGGTTGACCCTCTTCATGAGGCAGTTGAACAAATATGGCTACTTCTAAGTACAAATGGTCTCAAAATCGCTATCGGCACTGCGTATAGACTACCATGGATGGATGTTGATATATGTTTATGGATGCGCTTACTTGTTCAATAAATTCTATAACGTCTTGTACACACACTGTTCTTTTGGGTGACTTTAATATTAATTGTCTGAATCAAACAGACACTAAAACAAACAAATTAAATATATTTCTTCAAACTCTTGGCCTTAGCCAACTAGTGCAATCTGCTACTCATTTTACTTCCACCAGTGAGACCCTTATAGAACTAGTGTGCACTGATGCCAAGGCGCGCGACATTGAGGTGGACTGGATTAGTGCGCTTGGTGCGCATGCTTTTATTACAGCTGTTTTTCATTTCCGAAAGTTATAAAACGTAGGAATTTCAAAAACATACCATTAGACAAGTTCAAAGAGGAAATGGTCTCAGTGGATTGGCTTGCACTAGCTGTGTCAGGTGATGTAAACACTATGGTGGCTCAACTTAACAAAAACATCATCACGCTTTTTGATAAATATGCTCCACGTAAGACTCAAATTATTAAGGAAAGGTCGTATCCATGGATAACGGATAACATCAAACTTATGATGTGCCTGCGCAATCAGGCACACATGCGGTGTAGAAACTCCGTTTCTGAGAGCAAAATGTTGTATTACAAGGAGCTTAAAAGTTTAGTTAATAAGTCCTTATACTATAAAAAAGTGGCTTATTTCAAACATAATATTAACAGTAAAATACACCACCCCAAAATTCTATGGAAAAATCTAAAGTCAACCTTATTACCCTTCAAAAGTATGTCTGAATTACCCTCTCATTTGAATGACCCTGATAAGATTAATTCCCATTTCTTAAATGTCCCTGGTGATAGTGTACCAGCATCATGTTTTGCTTTCTACAAGTCCCATAAATTTAACGAGGGTTTTTTTTCTATTAATACTGTTGACCAATCTACAATTCTAAAATTTTTATTAAAATGTAAATCCAATGCAGAAGGTTTTGACCACATCACGCTTGACATGTTTTTTATGACTCTCCCTCAAACTTTAGATATCCTGACTTCAATCATTAACCACTCAATTTCTACGTCGACCTTTCCTGAACTTTGTAAAATTGCAGTTGTGCTTCCTATACCTAAAGTCGTGAACCCAAGCACTATAAAGGACTTACGGCCTATAAGCATTTTACCCTTATTGTCAAAAGTGCTTGAAAAAGTAGTAAATGCCCAATTATCCGCATACCTTGAGCGAAATAACATCCTACCGGAGGCTCAATCAGGTTTTAGGAAGGGTCGTAGCACTGCAACGGCTCTGTTAGATGTTACGGACAATATATTATCGGCACAAGATGAGGGGTGTTGTACCTTATTGGTTCTACTGGACTTTTCTAGGGCATTTGATGCTATAAATTTGTCTCTTTTGCTATCTAAGATGACGTATTATGGGTTTGATGCACCTACGGTTGCATGGTTCAAGAGTTATCTTAGCAATCGAAAACAGCTGGTTGAAATTCAAGATGCAAACGGATCTAGTATTTTATCAAATATGACTCCAGTGGAAAGGGGAGTTCCGCAGGGATCTATACTGGGCCCCCTTTATTCATTTTGTATACTGCAGATATTGACAATGTTATAAAAAATTCTAAATTTCACATCTATGCCGACGACATTCAATTATACTTATCTTTTAAACCTGAACACTATGAAACCGCAGTGAAATTATTAAATGAAGACCTGGACAGAATCGTGAAGTGGTCGATACAAAATTCTCTGTTACTCAACCCGACCAAAACTAAATTTATGCTTTTCGGATCCAAGGGTCAACTGGATAAAATCAATTCAAATCTTTCTAACGTAATCGTAATGGGCCAACGTTTTGATCGAGTTTATGAAGCGAGAAATCTGGGTCTGATAATAGATCAGGATCTACGTTTTGAGGCTCATACTGCGAGTTGTGTAAAAAACTGCTTCTACCGTCTTAAAGTTTTGTATAAGATGCGTCCATATTTAAGCGAAGACCTGCGCGTACAGCTAGTTGAAAGTCTGGTTCTATCCAAGTTAAATTATGCCGATACCGTGGTAGGACCTCGACTTGTAGCACGTACCGTACGGCTAATTCAAAGGGTTCAAAATGCTTGCGCGCGATTTTGCTTTAATGTACCACCAAGGAGCCACATAACACCATTCCTAAACAAAAATAATATTTTAAAAATGAAATCCCGTCGGAAGTTACACTTAGCCTGTCTTCTTTTCGGCGTCATTAATTATAAATGTCCGACATACTTGTACTCCAAGCTTGCGTGGGTAAATAGTCACCGGCAGCGCAAGGCCAGGCGTTGTGCTCAGCAGCTAGCTACCCCACATCACCGTACTGCAGCTTTCCGAGGCAGTTTTCGATACGCGGCCTCCAAATGTTGGAACAACATTCCCCCACCCATTAGGGACCTAAAAAACATTAGTTCATTTAAGGCTAGACTAAAGAAATTCATTTTGAGTTCTCAAATCGAATTTAATGACATCAACATTGATAAATCTTTTATTTAATCATTTTATTTATCCAATATTTATTTCAATTATGTTTAA
>NDFZ01005329.1:445109-492776 GCA_002192655.3 Mamestra configurata
GGAACCAGTGCGGCACCGCGCTGGCAGGACCAAACATGCTGCTGCGTCCAGCAACACCTACGACGCAGCTGTACGTGTCCCGGCTACATCACTCCACGAAGGTTGAGGAGATCGTGGAGTACATGAGAGTGAAGACCAACTGCACTTTGAGCGTCGAGAAGTTGGAGTCGCGTCACAACACAAACTTCTAGTCGTTTGTGGTGCGGGTTCCAACTCATCAGCTCGAGGTATTCCTCAAAGAAGAGTTTTGGCCGAAGGGTGTCGTTTATCGACGTTTCCGCGGCCAGCTGCGCGACACCAGTCAGAGAAACACGACGCCGTCATTTCGTGTGCAATAGTTAAATAAGTTATATTAATATGTATTAGTTTATTATTGTTTTAAGATTATTTTGTGTAATATGTCTATGGGCCTCAGCAGCCTGATAATAAAATGATTATTATATATTTTATGAAAAGTACTTCTCCATTTTCCTTTTACGGCTACTCGTTAGAGTTTTATACTCTTTGGATAATGCGTCCACGCGTTGTTTTATATTACAGATTCGTGGGTCTAAAAAAAAATCTCTGGACAGTGTAGCAAACACAAAAAAAAAAAAACTTTTATAATACTTATTAACGTATTCTAATTTATTTTTAATATTCAAGTATGAATGTATTTATTTCTCTTATCCACGTCCGTGTGTCACTGCAGGGTGCCAACTGAAAACCAGCGCTGGGTGTCTGACGCCCAGCAAATGCTGAGATGGTAACCCTTTCGGTATAGGCACGCTCAGCTAGCGGCTGGCTAGATAATTTATTGTTGTCTTATGATTGTTCTCTTTTTTACTTTGTGTTTTGTTGCTGTTGTGTTGTGTCTGTATCGAATAAATGTTTTCTATTCTTTTCATTCTATTCTAAAAACGTATTAACAGGCTAATTTTGATCAGCATCGAAATTCTTATGACACTGTTACAACTCAATCTTTTTTGGTCGGTTAAAACTACATGAGGCTGGTGATTCGTAGTTGTAACTGATTACGCTGAAAAAAACACCGAAACAAACTCAGAGGTTGTGTCTTTAACGTTCATACAATTCATACTAGTCCAATCATAAAATTTGAGGACCATGTGCGTTAATGTCTGAAGTAGTTTTAAGAGGGGAGTAAGCGTTCCTGATCGTGACCACTTTTTTATGAGAATAACCCATGAGATCTATTTCATAGATTCCATAAAAGACCGACTGTATTGTACTAGGCTACAGTTACAGTATGATAAAGACCAATTTGTACGTGTATTACTTAAATTATATTTGCGAGCCAGAATTTAAATCGAATACAGTTTTGGCATGCTCTCTGCCAAAACAACATACAAACTAAACGTACATTTATTCCCACCAATTAAATTTATTGTTTCGCTGCGGGCATAGTTTACAAAAATTGGAACTAGATATTTTTCTGGAATTTATTGCGTTTTCCTGAATTACGTAAGTATAGATACCGTGGAACAGGAATGGAACTGAATATATAGATGAAGTAAAAAGTTGACCTCATGGCGAAGTAATTTCAGTAACAGAAGTCGATCTTCGAGGTGAAGTTACGCTTGCCAAGGTTGCTCCGTGAATGGGTGGCCAACCATTACCTACCCAGACTCCTGTTGATCTCGGCTCTCATTTATACAACGTTGACTGTAACTACGGGTAGTAAGATGTCAGAAAATTTGACAGAAGTCTTGCCAAAGAGTGTGGTGCATGGGAACCAGTACTTGGATCGTGGAGACCAGATAGGCGGGCGCTCCATGAATTTAAAATACTGGTAAACTGTATGGATCAGAATGTTGGGCTGTGAAAAAGATGGATGAAAATATATTGCATGTGGCGGAGATGAGTATGGTGAGATGTATGTGAGTAACGAGAATGGATAAAGTGAGAAATGATTACATTAGAGGTAGTTTAAAAGTGGCGCCAGTGACGGAAAAGTTGGAAGGGAACCGGTTGTCTTGGTATGGATGGTCATGTGAAGAGGAGGGATGAAACGCATATTGCTAAAAGAGTTATGAATATAAATATGGATGGATGGAGAGGGCGGCCAAAGAAAAGATATTTGGATTGTAGACTGTTAGCCGAAACCCAACTTTGTTTGGTAATGACTAAGCATTTTTTCCCGAACGTGACGTAGATAAGTATAAATACTGTAGGTTTTGCACGTTTAAATTGGTGTTTAAATCACGGTGGATTTATTCCCGTGTTAACTATAAACCATTAATATTACTATTAGGGTAACATTAACGAAGGAAACTAGTCTTTCAACCTGACTCTGCTTGAAGTTATTTATTTTTTACTAATTATATTGTGGGTTACCGAGGTATATGAGATCAATCGCTTCATCGTGCCTTGCAATGAAATTAAACTTATATGGGAGTTGCTTGCAGGTTGTTGCGAAATTGTTTGATAGAGTTACCGCGGTACTGGAATACAAAGGGCATTTGGAGGAACACGGCTGGATTTTAGTCAGTAGGAGTCTGACACTCCCCTTTTGCTAGAGCGGAAGGAGTCATTTGATGAAGCCATCCAACAAAAAAAGGTGTAAACGTGTTCCTTAACAAAAAAACATCTAAAGCTCATCAGCATTTATGTAGACTGGTTGTCGACACCGACTCGTGGGTAGATGCTAAGGTATTCTGAGAGCTATGAATAATTAAGGGATATGAATAATTTTGTTTAAGGCAAATTAAAACACAGCTTCGTTGAAGCCTGGTGAATAATCGCTTCGTTTCTTTTCCTTTTTTTTATGCCAAGGTTTACTTTAAAGAGTCGACCATGACCATGTTCAGCTTATGGCCCGTCAATCTTTTCTGTGGCCTGTAGCCTTGCACATTGTTAAAGCTATATTTACTCAGCGTCTTAGTAGCAATTTTATTGAGCACTAAATTACGAGTTTTCATAACTATACTGTACCGGTCTCCGCTTATTGATTCACTGTGACTAGAGCTGTGAGCTATTCGGCCACTAACATATCGAAAAAGGACGATTCGAAATTGGCAAGCAATTCGTATGTTTTTAGTGGGATCGTAATAATACAGGCTTGTTACTAAAGTTTGATAGCAAAACAAGATTTTAGATCCCGATGAGAGCTGTAGGAGTCTGCTAGAAGTGGAAAGCACCAGACGGAATCATCATGGCTACGGCATGTCATGATTCGACCTCTGTTCAAGTTGATAACTCAACGCTTAGGAATCGACTTCCACTAAATAATGAAGAAGACTTCAAACACACTTTCACAAAATTCCTCTGAATCATCCACTAACTTTTATTTCAACATAAACCCAATTTATCACCATACGAACAAAATTAGCATACAAAACGACACCAACCGAAAAAAATACCCCAATTCACACAGTTTTAAATCCCAAAACGTACAGACAAACAATTTTATCGGTATAGATTCCCACATTTCAAGCGTGTAAAGCCTTTTATCAATAAATTTCAACTGTAAGCCCACTTAAGCCTTCGTTGCGAGAGAAGTATGGCACTAATTTGTGGACTAAAACTGTTCAGTAGATATTTAGTTTGGCTTACAAATGATTTTATACCTGTATCCTGTAATTTTGTGGTTTTAACGATGTGGGAATGTTAGGATTTGAATACTCGTACATTGTAGAAAATCGAAGCTTTGTTTGAGTATGGTCGTTTGCAGGTTTCAGTTGATAATATGTATAAAATTGGGGAGGGGGGCGTAAGATATACATACTTATTTTATGTTTGGTTGCAATGACAATAGGTAAATTTATAAATTTAAGAGATAGTCGGTGTTATTTGTAAGAACTTTGCAGAATTAATTTAATTTAAATGTAGAAATGTTAATAGTTAATTAACAAAAATATCGAATTAGGAAAACTATGGTTTTGATACAACCATTCTTTTTTTTATAGCCTGCACTTGTGTCCTACTGCTCGGCAAAAGCGGGAGACCTTTCTTCTGCCAAATCTCTCTGACTCGGGCGATCTCTGGTCAAGTCTGCCCCGCAAACATGATGAGATCGTCACACCACCTTCGCCGCAGTCGACCTCGACGACGACGTCCTTTCTCAGGCGTCCAGGAGTGACGATCTTCGCCCACCTCTCCGGGGGCATTCGTGGGACGTGGCCAGCCTACTCCCTATCCCTCCTTCGGCCTAGCTGTTTTTTCCACAAACCATGATTTAAATATTGTCAATTTTAAAAAATCTAATTTACTAACATTACCTTGCAATTACATAATTCGATTGCTAAACAGCAAGTGTTGGATCCTACTCTTAACATAAAGCCATCTTGATGACTCATTTTACTTTAAATAACAACGTAACAAACAAAAAACTCAAAACAACATCTATGTTAATAAACACCAAACACGTCCGCCATACTTGTGTAAATCGCAGCATCCTATAAAAACTAAAGGGGAAACCCATTTCCACACTCTGTAAAGCCAGCAACAGGAAAGGGGGAAGCGACAACTTCCGGTTCCACCCCCCACTTGTGACTCCTCTAGGAATTCCTCCTTATTCCCCCTTTTCCTTGGTAGACATCATTTGCATTAGAAAAATGTATTTATGTTGTCTGTTTGTTACTTTGTTTTGTAACTTTTTTTTAGTCTGAAAGGGTGAACTATTGTTTATATTGTATCTTTACCTCTGGGTAGAGATATGAATGTCTTTTTTTTTTGCCTTATTGTAGTAGGTACAGTCGTACTAACAATATGGAAGACAGATAGGTAACCTACAACTATGTTCATTATATCTGTTTTATCTGGCTTTTATTGTTTATTTTGTAACTTTTTAAACTCATTAACAAGGTTTTATACTCCAAAATTTAAAAAAATCTTTGTTCTCACACGTTTTACCATAGCACGTTTGACATTGGCAGAATTTTCTATAACAGGCACCATTGCCATTAACAAAAATAGAATACTTTTAAACCATGTACGAATTCCTAACAGAAAATTTAAATAAATAATAATTAGGTTTGTCGTTTTATGAGTCAAATGTCCGATTTTTTTAAGCTCAATTCTATTTAATGGTATTGATAATATATAATTTAACGGGAATAATAATTTAAATAATTTATATTTAAAAAACCATAAGTATATAAATAAGTATTAAATGTATTCAAAATGTGTATGCCTATTAGGTTAAACATAGAGAGCCTGACATTAGAATTAGATCTTATTACAAATAAATAAATTAACTTGAACTGAATGTTAATATAAGTGCTCACTCTTTTATATTATATACATACACTCACTGCTAACATCAATGAATGCTGGACAAAGGTCTAAAGCGTCGTCACGTCGACCTTGTTTCTTACCTTAAGCTTATATTGATATTTTTCATGTGATTTGGACGACACAGTCAACTATAAACACGCTTGAGTTGCTCTGAAAGAAAAGATTTATTTTATACAATATTACACGTGTATCTATCTACTATCAGCCGGTCTATTCTGAAAACATGTCGAAGTGAAAACTTAGGCGAAGTGAACAACAACAGCCGGTCGATTCTGTAAACATGTCGAAGTGAAGGCTTGGGTGAAGTGATCACGAGGTGAGCTGTCAATCCATACAATCAAGATGTCACGTGATTACGGAGTGAGTTTTCATTCCATCTTGATTATATGGATTGATTGCCCTCACTTCGATATGTTTATAGAATCGACCGGGAACTCTGAAACCATACTGACAAGATGGAATGACACGCTCACTAGTCGTTCACTCCACTTAAGTGTACACGGTAAGATATCGACCGGCTGGTTACAAAACTTGACCTGTAAAAAAAGAAACGACACTTAATGTTATTAATTGTAATGGCGATTCCTAAATCACAGTCACTTAAATTATGTAGATTTATAATAACGAGATTACTTTCAATATTTTTTTCGCTTTCTCACGTTACGTAGGTAGTGGCGTCACAGATTATAATTCGACCACAGCTTATAGAATAAATAGCTGTCTATGTTGCGGCTAACACGATGCCGCTTGGAACGTAGCAATATATAAAATTATAGAAAATCATATTTTCCTTTAAAAGCTTATAAAATATTGACATTGAAGTGGCAAGATTCATATATGTTTGTTTGTTAAGTTGCTTGTTTGTTGATCCGTACATGGAGGAAGGAATAAATATTCATATGAATACAGTCATAAAAATCGTTCAAATTCTAACACATTAGAGACACCTGAACCATTATAATTCCATTCAACTCCAAACTAACGTAAAATCTACACATAATTACACTTTAATTACCGAATTTGTTACCGAATGCGAGTCACGTAGTGAACGCGAATAATCGAGTAAGCCGATTGATTGTATCGATAAACTTGCGAACTATAATCATTTTGCGTGTTATCTGAAATTATGATATGCCCCTGTTATATGATCGTTTAATAAACTAAATAAAGACCCTGTTATGTTTGAAGTAATTACAGTTTCAATTAATTGAACAAAATATTATTTCTATTAGCCAGGTTTCTTGGTACGTATTGATAGGCTTACGTTTGACTACTATTTCACCTGATGGTAGATGACGATGGCGCACGTTTTCATAAAAGTTCACTCTTATTTTTGGTGCACAAATATTTTGTGGCAGGCTTCTTGAGCCTGCCAGGGTTGCGGAATCTGCTCGAAAGAGTCACCGCGACCCTGGAACGCAACGGGCTTTGGAAGGAACACGGATGGGTTGGGTGGGACGCTCGACCCAGAGCGGAAGAAGTCATTTGGTGATTTCCCATAATTATAAAAAAAAAAAAAATATTGCTATAGATAGAGTTATGAGTGTTTACTTCTCACAGTATTTCGCACAAACTCAAAATACTAGGTCTTGTGAGTTGAGTTGTGAGTTCTTGATAATGAATGAACCGATTTAAATGAAACATGAAACGCACACGCAAGATATACGTAGGTTTATAAGTTAAATAAGAACTTTATCGAAAAAGAGTTTAGAGAGCAAGCGATAGCCATAGAAAACTAAAAATTACTATCACTGTATTTCTAAACTCTTCGAAAAAAATTTATATGAGAAGTGAACGCATTAAACAGAAATTATACTAGCTGCCAGTTCATTCAATTTTCTTTGTTTACCACCTCATTAACCCTCAATAGCCATGCACTATATTAAGCCCCTTTGTGTAATACCCATAAAGGTTTTATTTTATCCACTTTTTATTAAAATTTATGGACGCTGTCAATTTCTTCATTGTTGCTGCAACATCGCGTATACCCAGTGCTGTGTAAGAAAAATATAATGCAGTAATGATATGAAGCTTATAAAATTAAAATGTCTAGGGCTCATTCGACTAATAACAGGGCGAATATGACGCCCTGCTACTAGATAGCTAGCTCACAAAACAGATATTCGATGGGTCGAAATATTCTGGAGTGATAGTCGCATATCGGAAGACGCAGCGTTAGAACGACTCCCACAAGGTGGAATGATGGCCTGGTGCAGGCCTGGTGTCGATGTGGTGAAATTAGGCGGAGGCATACGTCCAGCAGTAAACGTCTTCCGACTATTTTAATGATTGTGATAGCAAATAGCCAAACTACGTACTATTTGAAACACCGAGAGGAAACAAAATTCGGCAATTTTATCGGTATTGATTATGTTTTTTTTATTTTGTTGCAGGATCAAAGATCCCCTTAGGAGGCCTAAGTTCAGCAGTGGAGGTTTTTCGGCTGATATGATGATGATTCAAGATAGTTGAATCGCGTCTCCAAGACTCGTCGAACTTTATTGACTCGCCACTATTGATCTGACTCTCAGGAGAAAGTAGTGGTAGAGAATATTGTGACGGGCTTGTTTAAATAAATAAAATAATTGACAACTGATTTAATGTCAGATTAAATTAAGTACACTCTCAAAGTAAGAAATCTAATCCAGGGGTTTCTTTATCATCCTTTCTTTTGATGTAGCGTCCGCATAAAAAAACAATATCAAAAGTCTTTCATCCTATTAATAAATATGTTTGGAAAATTAATTTAGCTAAAATATTGTCGTAGATACGCCGTAAAAAGATATAATAATTTACTTTCATACAAATAAGTCCATATTTTTATCTTAAAAGGGCCATAAAACGCGTCGCGCGGAATTTTTTTGTTCAATTACGGTATGAGATTGTAGTTACTTTATCTAGGTACTTATTTTATTTGGTAAGTATTTGGCCTGTAAGCTGGGTGTCCCCCCGGCCATGCTTGGGGTTTAACTGCGGAAAGATTTTTGCTGTAAGACAAATATGTTAATAAGCATTTCTTTCAGTTCCTAAATTAGTATCGGTAAGTCTCTCATCGGATCTAACTATCTAGGATAAATCGAATACAAAAAGTATACTTTAAAAAATACGAAAAAATTAACTGACTTCCAAATAACACCAATACGAAGTACAAAATAATTTTAAATTTGGAAGCCGGTTGTATGTTTCTGCAAAAATTTTTTTTTTTTTTCACTTTTAATTGCGACCCCTCAAATATTCTAACCAGTCCATAATCTTATTTAAACGTCTATCTCCGATGTTCTCTCTTCAATGAAATCACTTCGGAAAAAAAAAACTCTTTGTAAAAACAATTTTGCAAAAACGTTCATATATGGCGGAGTTGCCCGAAAATAGGTACAGAAAAAAATCATCCAAATTGATAACCTCCTCCTTTTTGAAGTCGGTTAAAAGATCGAAAACTACGCTTTTTACTTTAAGATTCTTATAATAAAATTAATATATGAAGAGGGTGCGCTAATGTTTTAATTTTTAATTGACATTGGGGTCTGATTAACACTTACGTCAATAAAATAAGTATACCTACCAACCTATTACAGTTCTAAAGATACAGCCCTGTGACAGACATACGGACAGCAAAGACTAAGTGAGCCATGTAGGGTTCCAATTTCACGCTATAGGTCTGGAACTCCAAACTGGTAAAATTGCAGAATGCCGTAGGCTACTTTTTATACCGTTAAAATGCAAGATTCTCGTGGGATAGACCAAAAGATCGAAACCACAGGAAAAGCTAGCACAGTATAAGTGCAATGTCTATAAAATCAGAACAAATAAAGAAACTCTTAAAAACGAACCAAAATAAATGAGAATTGTGCTCAACTATCGTTTTTATCTTTGATTTAAAGCAGCCACATTTTTCAGCACATCAGTTTTAGCTGCCGAAGCACGTTCCATCTTTATGCACACTATAACACACAGGCATATCATAGATATACCAGCATACCCACCACAGAACACGTAGACGCCTCAACGACTACAGCTAGATATGACATTGCCAAAACTTTTCATACAAAGCAAGCGTATCAGTGAGTGTCACCGTTTACACATAGAAATTGACGGCCCGTGACAGTTCTGACTATGACAGCCAAAACCGGAATTCAAGGCAAAGGTCAATAAGCAATAACGTATCTTATCGTTGCCACAGCGGCAGTTAGCATTCTTTATAGTGCCGTAGCTAGATCCAAACAATTTTCGGCGATCACTTTTTTATCGGACTGCGGTAAAAATCGAAAGCGGTAAAAATCGAAAAAGTGATTTCCGAAAAATTTTCGGTTCGGTTTCGAATGTGTTTTTTTACAAAATAAGTTTTTCTAGCACAACAGTGTCGGTCATATCGTCATTATTCATTTATTACTGGGCTTACATTACTAGGAATTTGAGTGTGTGGTTTTACGATTTTTTGTATCCACTCGTCGCCGTTGGGGCCCCTGTCATCTCGGGACCCCGTATCATTGATACGACTGGAACGGCGGTAGCTACGGCCCTGGTTCTATGCTCTGTGATACCTACCTATCGAAGCTTAATATGCAGTGTATGCTTGCAGTCGAGCCAGCTCAAAGGTGGTTCAAGTCGTTCAAAGTTACGAGCACTTTGTCTGAAACATACAAGCTTACCTACTGAACTGCAGAATTTGAGGGTTTGTGGCTGTGTCAGACCTGAGAGAATCGATCGATCGATTGGGAATGTTAAGGTGTGTTTGCCTGGGTCCAACCTGCAGTTGGTGAATAGAAGATCCTTGTCGGTCTATTGGGCTGTTTATAAACGCGATTAACACTTTTTTTCTATCTTTCTTTCTGTTTTTAACCGACTTCAAAAAAAGGAGGAGGTTCTCAATTCGGTTATATTTTTTTTTGTGTGTCTGTTATCTCATTACTCCGTCATTTATGAACCAATTTGAAAAATTGATTTTTCATGTGAAAGGATATACGTTCCTATTGGTCCCATAGATTACATCAAAATCGGTTTAGTAGTTTGGTTTTAAATCAGAAAAGCTTGAGGAAATAGAAAATATATCATCCAAGTAAGTAAAAGAAATTGCGTGTTTTGCTTTCCTGTGACTTTCCAGTGCTATTGTTAGGTGTGGAGTACCACTAAAGAGTGAAAAATTAAAACTTTTTTACAAAAAAATACATCTGACTTCCAAATTGAAAAAAAACCCAACGAAGTATAAAAAAACTTTAATTTCGGAAGTCGGTGTTGAAATACGAAGAAACAACCAAAAACACCGACTCCCGAAATTAAAGTTATTTTATACTTTGTAGTGTTTTTATTTCCATCCAGCTGATTCCCGCAGATTTCTCCAGTTTATTGTTTTACCTTCTGTAAAGTTCTCCAACGCTACTTCTTTCGGTATGTGATCTCTCCAGAATCCAATATTCGTCACAACATCTGCATTTATTATTAAATCGATTTTCAATTCAGTGTTCAATAGTTTTCACACTAATTGCACACCAATTAACAACTACAAAAGGGTCAACTATACAATCATAAAATGAGGGTTTAGTAGTACTTAATTGTGTATTGGGATTTAGAGTGGTCATAAATAAAACCTATTGTTCAGTATTGAACTCAATGTAAGAGCGATTTGACTTTTTTAGCACAAAGTGTGTGATATTCAGTGATCGGATAATTGGGCGGATCGGATATATACCTAAACTTCTTCCCGTGAAAGACTTATATAGACATTCCTTTCTGAATTAAAAAGTAAACCCGGGTTGCCGGGATTAAAAAAAATAATAAAAATAACTATAACAAACTTAATGAAATTATAGCAGTGGTTATTTTGATTTAGTATCTTTATTTTATTCAAAACAAATGGAATACCTGTAAAAAAATTCGATGAGAGTTCACAACGAGTTCTAACTATATTTTGTTTTTAGTAATCTCTGGAATTTCTAACAATTCCGGGATCCGGGATTCTGAAAAGCACGTCCGTATTATATTTTCGTGGGAATAAAAGTGAAGTTAAGGTATATTAGCGCCCGATTATCCGATCACTGGTGATATTACTAGTGACTTTTAATGCACACACAAATATATTTTTAAACAGAGTTTTCTCGAGTTCCAATCACCGAAGGCTCATCCCTTTTATCCCAAGGGTAGTGTTGGATGCTATCACCACTAAATGCGAGAAGAAGCAATGCTCGGGTTGGTTGTGCTGTAAGATATTGTTCTATGCAGATACGCCCAATGTACACGTCTTGTTTTATACATAATGTTGACCTATGTTTTTTTATGGCGTAATAGATTGGATATTTTTATCTTAGTAAAAATATCCAATCCAGCAGAGGTCGTCTTTCAACTGAAATGATTATAATTTCAACTAGATAGAAATTTATACGCTACACTCCCCAATGTGTGAGACTAAGGCGGTGGTTTTTCTACGGCACAAATACGCGATAACAGACTGTCCAATATATATTGATCTTCATTATTCCGATCAACCAAAAGCAACGAACCCTTTTACACCTAAAATAAAAACCGAAACTACCCACATCATTAATTTATCAGTTCTATTAGCAGACAAGTCAGTCCCCCTCCACGTCAGGCCCACAATAACATGTTCCCAACTATCTTGACACTTTTGAACGCTACTCTAAAACTAATATCGAAGTTTATTACCTATTCTAGCGAACGGAACCGAGTTTAAAGCTGCCTGTTCACTTAACGACAAATCGTGATACTTTTTTTTGTAAATTGTCGAGCTTATAAAAGATTCTCGGAAAAATGTATCTTGCAGAAAATCGAAAATTTTAAGTAGATAGTTTTGTGAGGGTTCTACGAAGGCAGATGGCGTAAACAGAAAAGGAAAAAGATAGAAAATGATATTGAAAAACTTAAGTATGATGGAAATGAGGAAAACCATTATAGACGTAGTTAATTTAAACGTTTTACTTATTTTATAAAACATGGACGTCGAAAAAGAACACGATTACACTCAGTAAGTAGGGATATTACTTATAGGAATTATGTGGTGTAATTTCTAGTAATATTCCTTCCAAACACATAAATGTGTGAAATGTAAGTAATACCTACGTAATTAGTTGTTAGTTCAATTGACTGAAGTATGTAAATAATGCAAAAGGAGTTTTCAACAATCGCTGGAGGTGCTCCTGCAGGTTAATTTTTAAGCCGAATACTCTCAAACATTCACTTCATATTTCTCGCTCCAAGCCATCCCGCAAATTAATCTATCAATCGCAGCGACTAATCGCATATCTATAGCGAGCTTTAAGGATAAAGTCGGTATCCGGAACTAGGTCGCCATATTGTGTTGTGATTGAAATTTAATGCCCCTGTTCGCAGTTTGTTTTAAAACAACTTTCTTCGGACTTGGCTATGTAAGATTTACTTCGTACATATGTCGCAGGATAATTGAAAGTCTCGGTTTTTCATGAAATTTCCAGGGTAACTAAAGTAAAAATTATGTAAATAAAAACTAATCTATGGATGAAATCTATTCTGATTAGGATGATTGAATAAAGGTGTCATTCAGAACATTTTTTTTTGTGCTTGTTCAGTATATGACTGGAATATTACTGTTATTAATCAGGTTCTGAAGTGTCGTTTTCTGATTCAAGCCCTTGATTCAACTATCTAATCAGAGCCTCCTAAGGTGATGGTTGATGTTCGTGTCTATTAAACCAATGCCTAACTATTGGTGCAATGTTTGCTGAGTCCATCTCACCTGTCGAAAACCTCGCATGGCAAGTCAAGAAACTTTATTCGAGATTAACTCTTCTTCTAGCCTTCATATTTTGCAGAAAAACCTAATATTTTCGTAAACACGTGATTTATGATTTTCCTGCGACACAATATACTGTTAAGTTTGCAAGGTTAATAGTTCCACCCGTTACAACCCTCCCCTTTAGTTTGAGAGTGAAGTTTCAGTTAAGGGTAGGTATTTTTAGGCTCAGTGTGTGTTCTAGATTTTGGGCAGAGGAAAGGTTGAAGGGAGGATGAATATTACATCATCCTACGCGCGTACGCCACCGCGAACATACGTACTTTCAATTACCTCTGTGCTAAAATTTTATAAACAGTGTGAAAAGTTAATAAAACAAGGAAAAAACGACACAGTTACTAACTTTACCATTGTAGTGACAATTGTGTGCAAAATCATAGTGAAATTGCAACGTTTACCAGTGTTGTGAGCAGTTTTAAAACCAAAACTAACTTTATCGAAATTATAAAGTGTGCTTTTTGGACTTTAACCTCATTAGCTGCACAAAGGACTCGTCGAGACCGCCACACACGAATTGCATGACCACTTACTTAGCGCTGGCTGATTTCATACTTGCCTCTAACGAGCACCGCAGCCTAGTGGCGTAACGCTCCTACTTTGGTTGGGCGAGGTCCGAGTTCGAATCGCAAGTGCACCGTTTCTTTTTTATTTTTGGTTTTACTATATTTTGTTTTGATTTTTTGTGACTTTATTGGTTTTCCCTTAACCATATAAACTATATGTCATCTAAATAATTAGTTATTAAAATGCAACGCACTCCACCAAAAAGTTTAACTCACGGACAATCACTTTCGGAATCAGATTTGATGTCTGTCGCAAGTGAAAAAACTGACGGTTTAAATGTGACTGTGCGTAGCAAGCGTCTTCGTGTGGATGATTCACCGAACAAGCAGCTGGATTCTGAATCCTATTCAACATTTAGTGCTTTCCAATCTGAGCTACGCGAGATGCTGTCAAAATGGAAAGCCGATCAAGAGCAGCTGGTTACGAAACAGTCACTACGAAATTTTATGCAACAGGAACTAGGAAAAACTATCAAGGATACCATTAAAGAGCCAGTGACGGACCAGCTATGCAGCATAAATGAGCGTCTGAGTGCCTTTCACGACTCGCTCACTTTTTTTAACCAAACATTTGAGGAGTTTAAAGTTCGTCTGGAACAAAAAGAATCCGTCATTACGACTCTGCAAGCCGATAATGACCGTTTAAAAACAAATGTCAATGAGTTGACAACACGTTTAAATGTAGTTGAGCAGCATATGCGTGAGAACAATGTAGAAATAAACGGTATTCCTGAACACAATAACGAAAACCTGGCAAACACATTAATCAACCTATCTAAAACAATCGGGAGTTCCTTGAATGACAGCGACATATTGCAGATCACTCGAATCGCTAAACTAAATAAGGATAGTGATCGCCCCCGTTCGGTCATCGCAAAGTTACAGTCTCCTCGGCAGCGCGACACGATCCTGGCAGCAGTTAGCAACTACAATAAGAAACACCCTGAAGATAAACTGAGCTCTCACCATTTGGGTATAGCCGGCAAACGAGCTCCTGTATTTGTGACTGAACACCTGAGCCCAGCCAATAAACAGTTGCATGCAGCAACGAGGAAACTAGCCAAGGAAACTTCTTACAAATTTGTATGGATTCGTAATGGCAGAATCTTTGTTCGTAAGGATGTGAATCATGATTCTATATATATTCGTAACTTGGATACTTTAGATAGACTGAAAATTGAGTAAATTCCTTGCAATATAATTTAAAATGAATAATTTAGAGTTTAACATAACAAAAATGCTTAACATATACTACCAAAATGTTAGAGGAATGAGAACTAAAACTAATGATATTTATCACAATATTTTGTTAAACAACTACGACTTAATTGCTTTTACAGAGACATGGTTAAACTCAAATATATGTACTAGTGAATTTATCGATGATAGATATATTACTTTCCGCAAAGATCGATTGTTTACTGGGACTTCCAAGAAAGACGGAGGCGGAGTGTTACTTGCTGTTTCAAAACACATAAAATCAACAAGAGTTCAGAGCTGGGAGACCAGTTCTGAAGATTTATGGATAACTTTAGAAATCAAAGCTCAATATTCTATAAGAAAAATTGCAATATGTATAGCTTATCTCCCGCCTCCAGTCAAAATAGAAAATTTATCCTCATTCCTAAATAACGCTGATAATATACTGGCTAAAGTGGACGATGTCCTGATTCTTGGAGACTTTAATTTGGGTTTTATAAAGTGGAACCAAGTGAATAAAGGTTTTCAGCACACACTCCCCGAAAATTATACAAATACACTGGGTTATTCTCTAACCGATTTTATTTCATTAAATAATCTCTATCAGTTCAATTACGTAAGAAACATCAATGATCGAATATTGGATTTGGTGATAAGCAATCTGAAGAACGTTACAGTTACTCCTTCCCTTGATCTACTTAGTAGGCTCGATTCACTGCACCCTGGTTTACTCGTAGATATATCCGATACAACTCCCGAGACACTAAAATGTTACCATAAATCAGGATACAATTTCTTTAAGGCAGATTACGCTAAAATAGTAGCTAAATTGAAAGAAATAGATTGGACTGCCTTATTTTCTAAATGCGGTGACGTAAATGATATGGTCTCTCAATTTCACACTTCTCTTCAGAATGTTGTTGCCATGTTGGTACCGAAATATAACCGCAAGAAGCAGAAATATCCAACCTGGTTCTCATATCGGTTAATAAAACTGCTTCATCAAAAACAAAAAGTGAGACTAAAATGTCGCAAATATGAAAATCCACGTGATATTGTGGAGTTTGAGTGGTTGCGTGACCAATGCCATAAACTTATAAGATCGTGTTACAATTCATATAAACAAAGAATAGAATCCGACATAGTAAAAAACCCTAAGGCTTTTTGGCGTTACATAAAAGACAAACGCCAAGGGCAATCTAGGTTTCCATCCAGTATGCAATTAGATGGGTCGGTTGCTGATACTGGACCCGAAATTTCGAACTTGTTTGCCCAACAATTTTCGTCAGTGTTTAGCGTGAATAACGTAGGGACAACTGATGTGTCCCATACTGTACAAAAAGTACTCCATAAAATAAGCCTTACAGAGAGAGAAGTTCACAACAAATTAAAGAAATTAGACTCTCTAAAGGGACCCGGTCCTGATTCCATCCCACCTGTCTTTATAAAGCGCTGCTGTAATGCACTGGCATATCCGCTATGCACTATCTTTAATCGTTCATTGGCCGAGGGAATTTTTCCTGATGTGTGGAAACAAGCAAAAGTTGTACCTATATATAAAAAGGAGGATCCCGTGGATGTTAAAAACTATCGTCCGATTTCAATATTATCATGTTTCTCGAAAGTATTTGAGTCCCTTATTTGTCCAATAATCACGCAACACCTTAATTCTAATGTTTCATCTGGTCAGCATGGTTTTCTGGCGGGTCGTTCAGTGGAAAGTAACCTGATCCAGTTTGTGGCCGATATATCCGATTCTCTAGACCAAAGACTGGAGGTGGATGCGGTATACACGGACTTCAGCAGTGCTTTTGATAAAGTTAGTCACTCACTACTTTTGTCAAAATTAGCAGCTAATGGCGTACATGGATCGCTGCTGAGGTGGTTTGCATCGTATCTGGAACAGAGGACACAGAACGTTGTCTTGAATGGTTACGTGTCAAAGCCATATGTATCCATCTCGGGTGTTCCGCAGGGATCCCATTTAGCACCAGTCTTATTTTTGCTATTCATAAATGACTTGGGGCAGGTTATCAAAACCTGCAAATTCTTAATGTTTGCCGATGACCTTAAGATCTACATGCCAATCATGTCACCAAATGACTCTGTGGCGATGCAACATGACTTAGATCAAATAGTAGATTGGTGCAATAGAAATGGCATGACCTTGAACGCTAAAAAATGCTTTCATATAAAATTTTCAAGAAAGAAAAAAGCTAGCGTAACATCTTACAAAATTAATAACGTAACACTTACCAGGGTCAGTGAAATCCGGGACCTCGGAGTGATAATGGATGAGGGATTAACTTTTAGGCAACATATAGATAGTTGTGTTAAAAAGTCTGCCCAGCTACTAGGTTTTCTAAAAAGGAATACTCAAGGATTTAGATCTGTAAAATCTAAAATCGTTCTGTATAATGCGCTAGTGCGCAGCAAGTTGGAATACGCCAGCGTTGTTTGGAACCCATTTTATGCTATACATTCCCAGCGTCTAGAGACCATACAGCGGGCTTTCACCAAACACCTTGCTTTTATGGCCCCCGGCATATCTCATAGGTGCCCATACCAACAACGTCTGACATTCTTCAATATAACTTCACTATATCAACGAAGAGTTATGCATAGCCTTTTGTTCCTCTACAAGTTAGTCAACGGCCATATTGATTGTTGTGAATTACTATCGCGCATTTATTTGAGTGTTCCGCACAACATTCCACGGTATCCCCTTACCAGATTGTTCCATCGCCCTTCTACCCGTACCAACATAGGTCGCAATTCCCCACTAGCGAAGATGTGTGACAACCTGAATTCACTTATTAAGTCCATTCCTGAGACGGATATATTTGGTGACTCTAAAGCGAAATTTAAATCGAGAATCCTGGCTTCCCTACATGCTATCAAGTCTCCTGATCAAGTCAGTTGTCCAAAAAGTTAACTTCGTTTTATCTGTTTTCCTTGGTCTACTACTGTTATGTTCTCCGTTTTACTGTATGTTATTGTTTTTATGTCGTGTCTCTTTGTAGTAGTGTATAAATAATCTGGCGTGTTTTTGTCAATGTTGTGTTTGCCCGTAATTGGCATATATATTAGAATATTACCATAAGACTCAATGTATCTATGTCCATATATGTGCTGTGGGTGAACCTTATATAAATAAATAAATAAATAAATCATGTTGGATGAAAGCGGTTGGTTTCTAAAGTAACAAAGAAGCTATCGAAATTACGTTAGCCAGAACAATCACCCAAACAATGTTGGAGTATGTTTCTTACCTAACTAGATTCCACTGATCACTAGCTATATTGACAGGCTTATTTATTCAACTTGCGTTTGTAACTAAGAAGCGAAACTTGTACGGCAATAAAAAAACCGCAACGCCATCTATCCTGTCAGCGACGAACTACCAACAAAATTTTGTATCTCGCAAGCAAAGTTTTCCGTGTGGTTTGAACATATACAACAGTCTGAATAACAACTATTGGGCCGTTGCCCATCGGGCCCAAAAACCGTCTGGTCGGAGGATCCTCCCTTTTAGATTGAGGTTTGCGGGACTTACACCCTGTTCCGCATCCCTCTTTAACATCGTGCAAGCTGAATTCGGACCACGTCTTCTTATTCTACAAATTCCCGAATACCAATTTTGAAATTTTGTATTTACCAGCCAGAAGACATTCTGCTGGGACGTAGCATAGGTCTAAACTTTAGGTTATCGCATACAAAAATTGGTCCATAGTGATTAGACTTGAGAAAAATAATGACTACTAAAATTATAAAAAAAAATCTTTATTCAAATTCAATCCGATTCTGCAAAAGCGAGTGACGTACTATGACATAGATCATGTACGTATGTACTACCACCACAAGATACAGACATGGGGCACATTTTTCATGGTGATTGATGGCGGATTATGTCTCTCCCTCTCCTGAAAGGGTAAGATTTGCAGTGTGGTTTGGGGTAAGAAATTCTGCATACATACCATGTTACTGAGTGATCGCTTATCCGCTAGGAAAATGCAACGGGTATTATCAGAGGAGTATGGAATCTGTGAACTTCTTGCAAACGGCATTTTTCGAGTGAAATATTCTTAAGATATTCTATGTTACTTTATTGGTTGCACTGGGTGGCTATATTTAGAAAACAACGTCATAAAGTTTACTGAAAATTCACAGGAGTCTCAGGGGGACGTTAAGATTTAAAAGAGGTAGGTAGTCGAGGTTTCGATCCGGTTATAAGCACGAATATTTGATACTTCTGTAGTTTCTGTTTTAATCCAAATAGGTCCCTATAAAGGAAAACAAAGTTTCCTTGAAATATCAGGAGTTATAGAACAGGGCTAGTTGAAAAATTCTAGCTCTATCAAATCTAATTCTAAAATTTCCAAGTACAGCAAAAAGGACTTTCTAAACCATTCAAATTATGTCCTTTTCCCATTACTGGGCCAACCTTTTTTGTTTCCACATAACTCTGTCCTTTGCGAGTACGAGTCACGTCGTATAACAGAAAAAAAAACAATGTAAATCATGTTAAGTTTCCAAGAAATCGGAAGAAAATAAAACTTGCTTTCACAATAAACCTTGGATGGGAAGCCAATCAAAATTTTCCTATAGAAAACATATAAAAAGAGGATTGTAGGGAATCCGTGGCAGCCTACTAATCAGTGGTAAAGCCACCGTGGCTTCGCAAACAGAATCCCCGACAATACAGCGAACTTTGACTTTAGTAGTACAATACAAGGACTTACGGCTTTTTCCTTTTTTATTTTAGACTGGATCGAGGCTAAATAATAACAGCCATACGGGTCGATCTTCAATGATTGTCGAGGTCAGCCTATGGATGGGTGACAAGCCATTACCAACACCCCTCCGTGCCTTGGAAAGCACGACCTCGGCTGCCATTTGTAGATCTTTGACAGTCGTTACAGGCTTCCAGAAGCCAGAAAATCTGGCACCAGTCATGCGAAGGGGCACCGTGCTACCCAGTTGGGGTTGTGGAGATCAGATATTCCCATAAGACATGGAGTGACATCCTATTTCAAATGAAGCGACTACTGTCACTACGAGTAAGATACAGTAAGATACTGTTATTCAGCTGCATTCACTTAGAATGGAAGTTTCGGCCAATTTAGTAATGAAAAAGCCAATTTAGTAATGAGAACAGGCTTAACAGATTGATTTTAGACTAGAAGCCTCAGAGGCTAGTGCTGGAGACAACATTATCAATTATCCATAAAAACCACGCGTATTAGTGAGTGTCACTATTTACTTGTACCAATTACGAGCCATGGTAGTTCTGACTATGGCTATGAAAGAAGGATATAAACATTTATTGTCAACACTAGATACAGTCATAATATTATGAACAAAAACAAAGGTTTCTCAAAAAATGTCGATTCTCTGTGTGGGAAAAGGAGCGGGTTCAGCAAATGTTGAGCAGTGTACAGCATAGCCACAACGCTGGTCAACGCAAATTTTCCGCCCACCCCGAATGATGACAACCGAAACTTGTGCTAGACACAGAGAGGCCACGAATATTATATTAATTAGGAATTTCGTCTGTAGTTAGTAGGCGACTCCATGCACATTGCACAGTCTATGGTGCGCATAAATTGAAAGGGAGAATATATTACTTGAAAGCGATAAGTTATGTGTAGTAAACCCATCTGGCCCAGATATGGCGGCGCTATCGGTGAAGAAAAATTAAATATAGATCCTGACCAAATGACCGATTCTTGCTCGGATACGACGCACAACTTGAATTTATTTATATTTTCTACATTACTCACATTGTCTAAAATGTTTATTATTATTGTTTTTTTAATCTAGCATTCTGTGGTTGTTATGGAAACAACCACAGAATGCTAGATTAACTTGACAGAACAAAATTAAATGCTAGACTAGTTGTCGCAGTCGGGCGTCATATCATAGACAGCTGCTGAACTGTGTTCTGTTTTGTCTATGGTGTGACCAGAGACTCGTTTTAATGAATGTCCGGTCCTGACATAGCCTGATAGTGATTCGTTTATTTGTTTAGTTTTGTTATAATTCTAGTTGATAAGTTTTTTTTATATTCAAGTATTTCTGTGCGTCTTTTCCGGCAAAATAAACTGATTTTCTTTCTTTTTTTTTTCTATCCTATTTTCATAGTGATTCCATAACTTTCAATTCAACCACCGGGGCAAATAAGCTTTCACTATAAATTCGATTGACTTGAATAAAATCGCAATGAGGATGATATCTATTCTGAAATTAACAGAGAGTTCAAGCAGGTTGTCATAGATAAATATTTCATCTAAACATACATATTTATATAACTAAATAATACACTAAGTGATGACTGCGTCGGCGTAACGTTGCGTTGCGTGCTGTCGCATAACTTTCGATGAAAAATATTCGAAGTCTCTTACAGCTCTTTAGAAATTTTGCGAATCACTTCTCTGGTTACCTGAAGACGTTCCAAAATTCAACTAAAAATGACAAACAATAAATTTTTACCCCATAATATATTGCATAATTTAAAAAAGCGAAGTTGAAGGAAAGTGCAATTATTGTAATAAAAAGTTCTTGTTCTTATGTGTATGTGTTCTTGTTGTTGTTCTTATTCTTATAAATCATCATCTTCCTGCCCTTATCTTATTTGGGGTTGGCGCAACACGTTTTTTTCTTCCGTTCTGTCCTGTCAGCTGTCACGCTATCACTAACTCCCTTTACACTCATACCTATCACACCTCACACAATCCATCCATCTTTTCTTTGACCTCCCTCTCCCTGTCCATCCATCTACATTTATATTCATAACTCTTTTAATTACATACGTTTCATCCCTCATCTTCACATAACCATACCAAGACAAGCCTTCCAACTTTTCTGTCACGGGCGCCACTTTTGAACTTCTTTACTTTTAACGTTTTTATTAATAAAAAAAGCTCCGCTCCTCTTACTACTTTGCACCAACCCCAAAAATCCTTCAAATTATTGGGGCTATAAGTAGCAGCAGAGGACTCTTCCTACCCCATGACAATCAAAACGTGACATTCGGTGATTTTCTATTGACTCACCCACTTCAGACGAACAGGACAATATTGAAGACGGATGATATGGTACCCTTAATGATGCCTTTATGGTATACTTGTATAGAGTTATTGAGTGAAGGGGGCGGTAAGTATGTTTTCTGAAATGGCTTAGCGTATTTAGTTAGTTTACGTTGCGTAGTAAGCTATAGAATGGGGGTCTCATGAATAAGATATAATATTGAATAAAGCTTATTTGAGGAGAATGACAGAGAAAAAAAAATAACTTGGGAGAAGCCATTGCCAGTGGGACAGTAGAATCGGTTATATAAAAAAAAGATTCGGTCTCCCACATATGGAGAGGTTCTTAAACCTCTCATTGAGCGATGACCAATTTGCTGGTCAACCTTATGGGGATGCTAGAGAGTTGTTTTCTGGTTCATCACCTGCCTAGCATTTTCCAAGATAGATTTATGCATCAGAATACCAGTATTTCACAAGAAGTGACTCCCTTAGTGAAATCTCTTGACAGGAGTAGTGTTGCCAATATGGCACTACCTACCCAGAAGTTAATAATAAAAATGTAATGTTATAAAATTGAACTTATAATGTTAAAACTGTGAAAATAATACACAGTTATCTTTTTCAAGTTGCCGAGAGTGATAAATATACATATATAAAATGATGAAGTTTTGATAGAAGCACGGTTGTGCTATTACAATGAACTTTACGGGAGCAAGGTTTGCAAGTGACTTCCAAATAATCTGTACTAAACTATCCCATAGTTTTCCGGAACAACGGCGATGAAATTATCAGGAGCTCTCACTATGACGTCATAACGCCATAATGATTCTGTTGTGAAAATGGGATAGTGCTGTGTCCTGTACAGCTCCGTCTTCCTTCCACACTATAACAATGATGGATTTAAGACGTCGTAGTAGGACCCCAGGTTTGTGGTTCGTACTCTGTTGGGAGTTGCAAAAGATTTGAAGGCGGCTAAGGAAAGGCGTATTAAATGTAATAAGTAGCTACAAATAAAGTTGTCAAATTCCTGGGTGGGATGTCTCGACGTAGTTACCGATCGCCTACCGACCGATTCAGGTCGAATTCCGCCCTGGGCTGTAATTGTTTTCACAAATTTTGGTGAAACATTTTGTTTGTATATTTAGTAGTACCTCAGTGAATGAAACGAATCCATTAAACAATAAAAAAAATAAAAAGTAGATTATTACACTTTTTATTTTTTCAAGGAAACGCGGTTGAACAAACCGGAGAGAATCTTAGCATGCCTGGTCCGATGAAGTTGAAACACCGATTAATGATTTCGATAAAAAGAGAACACAAATGTTTGAAACTAAACCCCTAAAGGGGCGAAAAGGGTGATGAAATTTTTAGGGGAGGACATTATTGCTTGCTTCAATTTACGTGGAAATTGGGATGAACAAACTAAAAGTGGGATAATTGAAACAGACCTAACAATTTTTGCATAATCAACTCCTGACGGGGTGAACGGGATGAACAGTTGCACTGATCCTAAGTTTGTGGTCTCAGAATCAGTACAACTATTCATCGTGTAGCAGAAATGGTTGGGTATTAATGAAAATCGTTGTGCTTAATTTTCCAAAACTAACCTATAAAAGGGGGAAGAGGGGGCGTTAGAATATGTGGAGTTCCTACTAAACCGCGCGGACGAAGTGCTAGTCATTTATATTACAATGTTCCTTCCTCTAACACAGTGTTACAGCTTTTCAATTTACAGTTTTATCACAGATTAGTAGTATACTATTTTAGCTTAGTATATACCAAGTGAATAAATAACAAGAACGTGGATCGAAATAGGAATCTATGAGTCTACGGAGTGAGTGTTCTCACATTTACAGAAAGTTTACACAAATCTACAGAACAGTATCCTGACAACAGAAACTTGACGTATCTAAGTACGTATATAAGTTATTTGCGCTAAAATTCGAAACGTCTTAAATACAAACAGGAAAAACCAAAAATAAATATCATAAACATACCACTACTAATAACGTCGGTACATGAAATCCTACCCTCCTCTCAGATCGAGAGCGAACGCGTGACCAATTAGACGATACTTCCCCTTAAAGCCGTGATTGGGACTCCTTTGTTTTACTTTCGTTACCATACGAAGGAAAACTTACTGTACTTTTTAGCCTCGGGAAATTGAGTGACGAAATTTTTTGATGCTCGTCGAGGGAGGATTTGAATGACTGTAGTGTGTAAACCTCCTTTTATTTATGGGGTCCTGGTACTCGTTAGCAAGCTTTGGAGGAGTTTTTAGGGTTCCGTTCTTCAAAATAAAAAATAGAACCCCGTATAGGCACTTCGTTGTCTGTCTTCGTCAGTCTGTCACGACCTTTTTCTCACGAACGCGTAGAGGTATCATGTTGAAATTGATATCAAGTACGTTAAGCCCCTTGGAGTTCTGAAAAAATGCTTTTAAAATAACGCAATTTTTTTTTTGCGACATTTTGATAATCGCGAGTAAATCAAAGCCTATTATGGTACTTACCGTTCACCAAGAAACATAAAATTTGGCAAGAAACAAGGTCTTACAGTACAAGTAAAGGAAGCATTCTGAATATTGTAAATTTGCAGTTTATCACATAAAAAACAGTTTTTGCAATTTCTTTATTTGCAGTTGAAGAATAGACTGTGACGTACACCTTCATGGAAGAACAATTTTTTCAAATGAAAAGTTAAGTTTATTTTTCAATCCTACCTACTTGTCTTTTTCTCAAAGTAATCAGTTATTTCATAGTTTATACACTAGGTAATGTAGGTATGTAGGTACATGCAAAAAAATGTGACTCCCTTATATTAATAACTATCTACATACGAGTTTGTACGGAGCCCTCGGTGAGCGAATCAGACTCGCAGTCGTCCAGATTTTTCCAATTTCTTTGACACACTGTGGCTGCGATTTTAGGGTTAGATGGAAAACAGCTTTAGTCAAAACGAAATTCTGTATTTCCGTTTGATAGATTTATGCATCTGAATACCATGGACTAAATTTTGTTTTTCTTTACCATTTTTTTCTTTATTTATTTTCCTTACATACTAATTACATTTTTAAATATTTCTTTAAAAAAACACATACAAAAATAAAAATATAAAAAGTAGTAGTCCGCCGGACTCGGAAGCAGAGTCCAAGCTACCGGTGGTTAGGGCACAAGAGAAAGGAACCTCCTCATAATACGAGCCGTATCGAGGAGTACTGCCTTCTATGTGCCTTCAGATCGACTGGAAAAAATAAAATAAATATGTTGCTCTTGAACACTATTTTTACTGGCTAAAATTTTTGTAAATATAATCAGAATCTAAAATCAACTTATCAAAACTTCCAACATACCAAACAAATCAACACCAAAAGCCAGCTACAAAATCCTCAAACGAAAAACCTGATCCCTCCAACACCAATTACTTGACTTGCGTTAACTTAATTGCCTTTATCACCACTACTTTCAGGTATAAGTACAAGCCAGACGGCAGACATATAGAATAACCCATCTTATTGGTCATAAATCTTGGCGAAAACCGTCTGAGCCTCGGCAATTTTGGCCAATATTAGACATGAAAGACTTAGGATCTAACACGAAATTTGTGGCAGCGATTAATATTAAGTGGATTTGTAGTTTGGGTCTAACAGAGGTGATATATTGTTTGGCGTTTTACATTAGGTACTAGTTGGCGATTTTGGGTAATGGAGGGATACGGAAGTGGAGTATTTAATAGGGTTTGTTTTGGTAACAGCTTTATTATAATACATTTACCTAGTCGAGTTTTTGTGGTTTAGTGCAATCTCATTTTCATCTGTCTAGCCTTCCTCAAACTAAATTGATAAGCTTGGCTTAACTTCCAGTCAAATTTGATGCAACAATTTAATACGACAATTTAAACAAACCTATTGCCAATCTGATCTACACAACCCAATTAGAAAAGTGCTCCCTATTTATTTTAATTTATATACTGAGAAACTACTATAAAAATTTAAAGAAACCTGAAATTCCCCCTTTCTAAACAAACGTTTTATCCTCAAAATGAAGTCGAGGCGCAAATTACATCTAGCCTGTCTTCTTTTTGGTGTCATTAGGTCTAAGAAGCCGAGGTATCTGTACGACAAACTTAGTTGCATGGCAAGAAGACGAGAATGCGCGCCCAGGTTTTGTGCGCAGCAACTATCTATACAGTCGTATAGGACAGCAGCCTTCAGAGGCAGTTTCCGATACGCTGAATCTAAGGTGTGGAATAATATTTCACCACCATTGAGGGTATTGGGAACCATCCATACATTCAGAACACGTTTACGGCAATATTTGATAGATGCACAGCGACAACAAGATATGGTAACCCTAAATATTTCTATTATATAAAAAAAAACACAATACTCATCTTTAACATTGTATGCTATGGGTTTGCGGGTAGCCTTCATCGATCACGATCGGCATATTCCTCCTATTGTGTCTCCTAAGTTACGTGCTGCCGTGGTGTCCTAGTCGCCTGTGTGCCGTCGCTGTTGTGAGACCTGTGGGAGACACAAACGGACGCATTACATCTTTTCTCAAATCCAGCTGTCTTGCAGATCAACCTCGTACGTGTGTTATGTGTCCTACTTACCCAATGGTCCTGGTCTACATGTGACTGTGACGTGCAATCGACGCGTTGGGGTCATGCTGCGCACTTCGACTTGGTAGAACCTTCTGTTTGTGTAAATGGGGTTTGGTATCTTGAAAGATTGGAAACCTTGCAAAACTGGAACAAAAAAAGGAGTCTTGTCAAACACTTCGAACCTACTAGAAGCAATAAGGAAAATTGACATTTATGTTAAGATATTAAGTAACGCTTACCTTCCATTAATTTCCGTCGCACTTTATTACCAATTTTTCACGTTAAACCTTCTCCGAAACATGTTAATACTCGTAAATTTCTTTGTCTTAAATCAATTATTTTCATAAAAATACGGGTTACTATCATGGTAACTTCGATTGAGTACCTATAAAATGTCCGTGGTATGTCTGACGCGCTCGGTGGTTTGCATCGCTTTGTGAGTCACCGGGCTCGCCACAGCGTAATATTAAGAACAGTGAAAAGTTTTGTTATTGTTGTAATTGGCCGTGTGGCTTGTTTTTGGTTTCAAGTATTTGTTTCTCTAAGTATTCATTAACACATTACACGTACACAAACACATTCATACACATTGTTTCAATTATATCTGTTTATTATTTTATTTACTTTATTTAGATACTATATGTATATATATGTAAGAATATTACTATATTACATTGATTCAAATGAACCGCCACTCGTCCATTCAAGGGTTCATTAGAAAACCAGCGTCAGACAGCATCAGTCTGTCTGACATATCGCTGAAATGGACCTTTTTAGTGCAGTCGTGAGACACACATTTAGTTCTTACATTACATCTCTCTCCTACATTTCTTTTCTAATTTTATTTCTATGTACCGTGCGTGTTTCATGTAAGTGCTAAATAAATATTACTCTTTCTTATTCTTTGTTTCTGTTATTCTAAATAAGCAAGACATTGCAAATTAAAACGAAAGATGTAATTTTTCTATTGTCCTAGGCAGTTGGATAGCTGGAAAATATATTTGATCTACAGATTTCAGAAAAGAAGAATTCAACAACTCTATCATGCATTACTTCATTTAGCCAAAGCAAACCCAAATAATACGTATCTTACTAAAACTGACGATAGCAAAAACATTAAATAACTTTCAAAGACGACAAAAAAAACTCGGAACCCCCAATTTTTCAAACCCCTCATCCACACTAGAAAGTCTTAGTAACCTTCAGTGTGTGACGCCGATATTTGTAAAACATTCGCCATAAGCTGTGCGACACGCGATCAAATAAAACACACACGCTCAGGATTACTGAACCCTTTCGTGGAGACTTTTTTGTCAGGTTCCAAGGTATGAGCGGTGGCGGGATTTAATTAGTTTGAAGATATAATTATTTTGAATGCGATTATAATCTTCTTATCAATATTCAAGATAACAAAACCAACTATGAGAGTGCCTGAACTCCTGACTCTCTTTAGGCTAATGCTTGATTTCTTTTATGTCCTAACATTCTTAATCTATCAAGGTGTCAACATCATCTGCCTAGCCTTTCCCATTTATATTGGGGTCAGCTTCTAGTCAAACCGGATTCCGCGTAAAATACTAGTATTCAACTAGTATTTTACGCGGAAAGGCTGCTATCAGACCTCTACAACCCATTAACTGGGTAACACAGTACTCCTTGGCAAGAATGGTATCAGATTTTCTGGCTTTGACTATCCGTAACGACTGCCAATGATTACAAATTACAGTCGGTACCAACGGCATACCGTGCTTTCCGAAGTACGGAGGAGTCTCGGTATCTTAAGATGGTCACCCATCCACAGACCAACCTCGGCAAGGGTTGCTTAACCTTTTTAAGATTGACCCGTGAGGCTGTAATTATTTAGCGACGAGCTCCACATCAAAGTATCAAACAAACGGATGCAAAAAAATTATTGTTGAAAGTAATTTAGATAGTTTGTAAATTAATTCACATGATCTAGAGCTGGGATTCCCAAACTATTTTGGGCAAGAGACTTTTCCAAAATGAACTGATACCTCAGACCCCCACAGCTAAATTACTTTAAAATCATATCTCTAGTTTTTTTCCCATTGATACAAAATACTTACTAATTTAACAAAACATTGTTGTATTTTTAAAAAACTTGCCGAATTTTTTAAAGTACAACAATGATAATTCCTGCTAAAATATTACTCATTCTTATATCAAGTTGGTACACGTAACACAACTTATATAGTAACTTGAAAGTTTCAAAAAAGAACTTGTGTCGAGTTTTAGACCTCGTCGACTCCCAAAATCAGTTTTCGTTTATGTCCACGCCTGGAAAACAAATTTCCCAAGTGGTCGATATCGACCACTTTGGGAATCCCTGGACTCGACAATTATTTATGAAACTAGTAACCATAAGAATTTCCATTTTACTTTGGCTTCTTGTTTAGTCACAAAAGCGTTTAAGAGGTACATACTTACAGGGTGTTAAGTCCCACATACCATTGAAAAGGGAGGATCCTCCGACCAGACGGGTTTTGTGGCTTGTAGGCTGCCCAAAGGCTGATATTTGGGCTGTTGTATGTGTTCAAATGAGAAAACTTTGATACCGCGATGTACTTGGTTGACGTCAGATCTTTAGTTCGTATCTGGCGGAATAGATGGCGCTACAGCGTCGGGCTCCTTTCAACTTACCATACAGTACTCTTTAGTCGATATCCAGTTATGCCCAATACGTACCTATCCAACTGACAGCCTAGGTTTCATACCGCTTTGTTTGCAACAATCTGTTCCCCTGTCAGTTACAACAATTAACTGACCTACCTTTGCATAAACGGTTGAGATTTCTTAGAATACGGTTCGAAATAATTTTATAACTCTTTTAAATTATATTTTAACCATTTCAGCAAAGTTTCGCTACCGATTCGTATTCAAAAAATTCTCAACCGGTTATGCAAAGGTGGGTCAGCTAATACTACTTATAGAATACCTAACTAGTGTTGTAATATTTATTCTCTGTTAAAAAGCTATTTTAAAATTTAATCGATCAATCTCATCTCGGTGAAAACTCATCAAAATGTGAAATTAGAGGTTTTTTGGTAGATTGAGACTGAGATCAGAATTTTCTTTAAAAGTAAGGTATTTGCTCCTTTGATCCATCCAGTCCAACCGCTCCTGCCTCAAACCGTCCTCTTTATAAATAGCCTCAATATTTCTACCGACAATGTTTGGTGACTGGCGAGTGCCATCAATCGGTGACCAGTGAACACTGGATATGTCCTCACTCCGAGAAGATTTGAACGGCCTTAATGATCGGGACTGAAGTGTTAGACTGAATGGAAGGTCATTAATACCTGTAGAACTGGAGTTTTGAGGAATAAAGGAGGGATTGGTGACGTTTTTGCTAGTATTGATGACTAGTTTTTTTCCGTGGCTTCAGTTTGTGGCCTTTTTCAATAGAACCGCGCGTTCTTTAGAATGAAACCTTTGACTTTGGAACTAAACGGTAGGTTAGTTGTTGATTTATCTATCTATCTTCTATATATATAAAAATCAATTGCTGTTCGTTAGTCTCGCTAAAACTCGAAAACGGCTTGACCGATTTGGCTAATTATTTTTTTGTTTTGGTCGCCAGATTACAGGGAAGGTATGTAGGGTAGGTATGTAGGGTAGGTATGTAGGGTAGGTATGTAGGGTAGGTCTGTAGGGTAGGTAGAGTAGAGAAGGTTGACGGTTGTTGGTGAAGGGAGCGAAGCCGCGGGCACAGCTTGTTTATTTATAAATACTTTATTCTACACCAAATAAAACACACATACAGAAAATCTTAAACTAAAAACATACAATTGGCGGCCTTATCGCATTCCGCGATCTCTTCCAGGCAACCTGGAATGGATAGACATAGCCTGGACACGAAATGGGGTTGCACTTGGTGCAAATATAAAGTCAACATATAACACGAACAAATAGAAATACAAATAGATACATAAAATACATACATATTAAATATATAAGTAAGAAAATATGAAGCAATAATTATTAAAATTACAATGAGAAAGGAATCACAGTGACAAGTAGTGTTCCTTAACAAGTCTTTTAAAAAAGCTACACTATTACTGATTGTCATTGAGGATTTCGTGTCTAAATAATAAAAATCACACGGCTCGATCTTCGAGGTTAAACAGCGCTTGCCAATGTCTCCCCGTGGTTGGATGACCATTCATTACATATCGAGACTCCTCCGTGCCTCGGAATGCACGTTAGGCCGTTGGTTCCGAAAATTTTTGTGTTTCAAATGGTAAGTGCAGATTTTTATAACATACTATAGTAGGCGCCAGATAAATGTGGAATAAAGTATATTGACCTTTCCCTAATAACTGTTCATAGGTACCTGGACAATTAAATATGAATCGTTTTTCATTATTAGACAATGTTAAGGATCACGAGAGATGATGATTCGGGACAGCTTTGTGTCATTAATTCCGTTTTTCAAATTAAAAATGTCAATAATTGTAGGTGGGTAAATGACCGTTATTCCACCATTATCTGGCGCCTACTATAGTATAATTATTATCTACCTTTTCGGACGATGTTTGGTGTTGATATTACTCTGAACAGGTAACCTAAAGCTACTATCAACTTATATACCCACTATCTTTACATAAGTTAGTAGGTATATAAGTTTTTCGAACGCGTATAAAAACAAAATAAATAATTGGGCATCAAAAAACTCATCCATATCGCTTCAAACGCGGCAATACTGCCAGTATTCCACTTTTGCCATTGACAGGCAAAAGTGCCACACTGGCAGCTTTGCAGCATTGAATGGCAATGCTAATTCTTTGGCAAAAGAAAAGAAAAAAATTTTTTTGCGCTAAATGCGTGAATTAAAGCGTTATTTTAAAAAGGATTTGTTTTCTTTGATTCCTTTATTTATTTCGCATATTTTGAGTTGAATACCACATTTTTTTCGAGTTAAGTAATTTTGGTTTATATGAGAAATATAATTAATATATTAGTACTAGCTTCTGTCAGCGGCTTCGCCCGCGTGCATATAAAATAATATCCATACTACCGGGATGAAAAGTATCCTATGTCCTATTCCAAGACATGGTTTACACGTGTACCAAGTTTCATCCAAATCCCTTCAGCCGTCACGACGTGAAAAGATAACACATAGACTTTCACGTTTATAATATTATTATAGATTTGTTGGTACAATAACAAAAGAAAACACAATACACAAAAGCACAGTTACTGAAATCCGAAGAACTAAATAAAGAAATGATATACGGATTATTTCACGAGAGCAAAACACAGAAAGCAGGTTTAAAATAAACAGTCAAGTTTTAATGATCAAAGACAAGCCGCAATGCCGCCTTCAATGAAAAATAAAAATACAATTTGCTATTCACCCCTTCCATTATTCTCAATTAGTCCAATTTACTTAGGTACTTCTAAATTCGAGTCTCGTTTTTCATCAACCTAGGTATTTAGTTTAGTTTTCATCCCTTTTTAGTCCGATCCTATATTTTTCTACGACAAACATTCGTTTATTCACGTTCGTTCAAAAATCTTGGGGACATCTATTTTTTAAGTCGCTTTCATAACGTATTAAAAACCAGCCAAGTGCGGGTCGGGCCACGCAAAGTCTAGGGTTCCGTAGTTACCCGTCCCGTAAGTCATGACAAAAAATAGCAAATTTTACTATGACATTACAAAGTAACAAATACACTTAGTATTAAGTCATTTTTTATGGGGGTTATTACAAAATTTTTACCTAATCACTTACATTTTATAAATTGGTCGACAATTACTCGTTAACTTGTAAAGCCTACTTAGCTGTGTTAGTTTTCCTTTTAAATTGATTACATATGCTACTACCGTGAATTTTTTCACGTCTCCAAAAACAACCGTTTAGCTGGCAGAGGAGGACATGACTCTTACAAAAATATCACTTTAAATCTTAATATTTCGCAAACAGATTATTGGATTTAGTAATTAATTGGTAATGGCAAACCAGCAATATTTTTAAACGGCCTATCCAACAACACCCCACATACACAAAGAAAATCATCGCCACGTTACGTTTAAAATTTTTTTTTCAAGATTTTATAATACCACTTATTCATCTTGATTAATATATACTCATACCGAATTCCAATTTTCTAGTGCTAAGCGTCTCTAAGCTAAACCGCGGACAGATAGACAGACGGACATGGCGAAACTATACAACGGAACCCTAAAAGTAAAAAAAAATTAAACTATGAATTTTCTCTGATGTAAGGGGGAATTAAAAGTAGACTCACATACAAATATCAAATCGGTTCTGACGTTGCTTTAGGAAATTCCTTTTTTTCCTTAGTCTATTGTGTCCCACTGCTGGGCAAAGGCCCCCCCTATTTCCTTCTAGGCATTCTTTTCTTGCGCCACCTCGCCTTCGCGGTGTGCATCCAAAAAAAACAAAAAAAAATCATAAAAAAATATTTGTTAACTTAACAGTTTCTTCAGTAAAAATATACAAAAACAGAATAACTAACAGTGTCAACAGAATGAAAATCAATAAAAACAAACGAATTATTTCAATTTTAAACAAATAGGTATTTTAGTCCTTCACATCCTTTATGTCGAACCGAACCTGCCAGTCGATTCTGTAAACAAGTCGAAGTGAAGGCTTGGGTGAAGTGATCATGCCTTCACTTCGACTTGTTTACTGAATCAACCGGCAGAAACTGAAGCGTCTATTGAAATTTTGTATAAAAAGTGTTTTACAAGCAAAACGCGCAAATCCGCAAAAGAAATCCAAAGTGTTATTTGCCAGATGTTTCCAACTAAAACGTGTATTGAAAAAAAAAAAAAACAAGCAAACTATTATTAAGATGTTTTGGATAATTTTTCCACATCCTCGGAACGCGGACGTTCAAGCGATGTTAGCATAATTATGGTGAGCATCAAAAATTTTACCCAAAACGCTTTTTTACCTCATAGAAATACACAAGCTTGCACTCACCTTAAGACGAACGTAAAATATTCACTCCTCCCGCTCTTTCCCTCCCGGTCCCCTTTGGCTAGTACTTGCGGTTTTTTATGGTCCCTCAGGCGCAACCCAAGGTTCGCGTCCAAAAACCTTATTAATCCTTTGTCCGCTTGTCTGTACGTTGTAAAATTTAATTTCAAATTAATAGCTTACAGTGTGGTCGAGATTTTGCTCGCGATTGTACTAAAACACCTTACGGGGATTTTTTGTAAGTTAAAATATGATGAAAATTTTAAAATATTATGAAATATTATTCTGGATCTTGCAGGATTGTCTATGGTTTAAGCAATTTACAGTTTCAAAGCAGCAGTTTTTTTTAGTTCAATATGTTTTCTTATTTTTTTGTTGACTTAAATATTACTTCATCACTATTTCAGCTGCGAGACTGAGTGACTCGACTGATGATGTCTGATGAACTTAGTTACCATATCGATCCGATCTTTTCGCATCCAACTGAGTCTTACGGCCTTCATCAGGTCATCGATCCACCCTTTGAAAGACCTTTCAACGCTTGCGCTGCAAATAAATAAATGTACCTACTATCAGAAACACACAAGACAACTTTAACCTAACCAATCTTAAAAAGAAATAAACCACAGAAGAAACGACACTCAATTTATTAAATTAACTGCGCCAATTAGGTTATCGCCCCCAAATTGCACACAGAAAGAAAGATAAATCTTCAAGAAAATTGCTTCTATCCATCCCCTGTAAAGAATTCTCCCCTAGATATGCAGTAGCAGCTGAAATTACAATAACCGTATGGGGCCGAAAATCCACTTGGATTTGGGTGTCCAAAATAAATAGGTATCAGGAGCTTGAGCTAGAAGAATGTAGTGTAATACGTCACAGGGACGTTGCGCCGATTGGCTGCGCCCCGATAAAGGAATAGTGAGGGGACTAACGTGGTTAAGGAAATGTCGATAGAGACTTTATTTTATTATTTGTTGAAACTTAATGCACTAGTAAATCCTGTACAAAGGTGAACTTCATGCCTTAGGCTTCTTCTCCCAGTCAACCTTTGGGTGATGAAAAAAAATTTTAGAGAAATTTAAAAAAGTATGGAAAAAAACAATAATGTATGGTGACTGTCTAAAAGTTACGATACTTATTAAAATAATGAAAAACAAACTGACTAAGGCTTATCATTTTGATTTTTTAATTGTCCGTACATTCTTATAATATCCAAAAGGTGTCGGGTGAAATAGGGCCTGAAACGTTACATGAATACCTTTTTTTCGTGATTAATAACGAAAAATTCAAGAGTTGGTTATAGGGTTGCAAGCATTAAACTAAAATTATTATTTTTTTCATTTTCTACTTTCATATAATTAAATATGTCAATCGATTTATCATTTACCTTTTTTTTTTACTTAATTCATACTGTTGTGGTACATTACTAAATGTAATGAAGGAAATCGTTATAATTAAATCATGTATACTTTATGTTTTTGTTTAATTCCGTATATTACAATATTTTCAGAATTGATTTTGAAATCGAATAATAATATATTTTTTACATGCATTAACGTAAAACTAATGTCAATATGTCACGACAGACAAGAGACACTCGTTTATACTTAGGTATGAAATAGTTGTTCCACGAAAAAACATAGTTTTCAAGCACTAAAATTAAAATCAATTTAAACAATTTCATCGACTTTTTCCCAACTCTATCCCGAACAGAAGAACGGACTAATTTTATTGGCTGGATTTAGGATTTCGCGATAATATACAGATACTGCCATTTGACTAGCTTATTTTTTACACGGGATTTTGCCCTGCCATTCATTGGACAGGGGTTTTTGTTATCGATTGTACTTTGACTGCTTTTTCCGGGTAATTTCGTTTTTGAATAGACTTTTTATTCATGTTCCTTGTTTGGTAGACATTTGTTCTCAGCTTTGGATTATAAAAAGGAAATATTTTGAGAGTTTATGCTTTGATTAAATTTGGTATTTTAGTCACTGAGTAAACTCCGCTTTTTAATTTATTGAATCCAAGAAGTTTAGAACTTGTTAAACCCTACTTTAACACGGTAACTTAAAAAAAAATAAGCTACAAACCTAGAGTTTGAAGAAATCTTAACTTTATAGTCTCGATTCAAAAACTGTGGTAATTGTTGTATGAAAATGGGTAGGTATAATCATAAAACAACTTTTTATCAGATTGTATTTTCTTAAAGATAAAATGCTGGTCTTTCCGTCTATCCCAATTCCGAACAAATATTATCAAAACGGAAGTGTTTTTTGTCTTGTTTATAACGCATCCACGCCTAAATTGTTAAACCGATGTTGATGAATTTCGTTACAGAGCTATATTGGACCCTGAAAATGTTTATAGGCTAGTTTTTTTGCGAAGATCTATATAAACGTGAGCGGAGCAGCGGGCAAAAGGTAGTCATAAATATATTATATTATATAAGTTTTGAGACTTGAAGCATGAATATGGCTACCTAAGCTCATTCCAACGAACATTAATTAATTAAACTAAAAAATTAAACATTAACACAGAAAATCGACAATTCTCCCAAAACTTTATTATCAACTTATTTATTATTATTTATTTACGCAAACATTGCACGTAGATAAAATTTATATGTGTACGTGATGCAATTATGTAGATTAAAGCAGAAACGTGAGGGCCTCTCCATACTTTAATCGGATAAAAGTTTTGTCTTTGACAACCTTATTGTTTAAGTAGTCGTGGAGGTGCTAAAGTTTTTCCACTCTAAAACTTCAGAACTCATTCTAACCTTAGGTAACCTAAATCCTAGGTTAGTTCTGAATTATTTTACAGGTGGAGGTATAAACCAACCATAAAGGAAAATATATAGGACCACTTTTCTGGCTCTCTGTCCGTCTGTCATAGCCAATTTGCTCCATGTTTACTAGACCGATTCAGTTAAAATTTGGTACACATGCTGTTGAGTCCCAAACACGGAGGCGTTACGATTCAATTTTTGAGTGTGGGGAATTATGTAGTTTCATCTGGTAGATCCCAAACGCGTATTAATTTAGTTTTTTTCACATAGAAAGCATTTAGTTGAGCAATTGTTCTTTATGACGTCTTTAACTTGCAATAGGGAAAACATAGGCCGATAATAATACTATCCCTAGCATCAAATTATTACTAAAACCTCATAACTTAACTGCAACTTATGCATTCTCAATACTTAGTAAATTGACTTCCAAATTGGCTCCTAAAGCGATAATTAAGTTCGTATTATTTGCTATGCACCACTCGGTAGAGATTGCACCTGTTACACTACGAACTATTGCGATATTAAATTCGAACTTGAGCTAAAACAATTTGCAAGTTGTTGGTTATAAAGCAGCGGTGAAATAAAGCTATAAATTGGGGAAATTGGACTAATTGGGACTAAGAAATGGAAAGGTAATGGTGGTTTCTTGTCTGAGTATTTTTGGTTAGTTAGCCGAAATAGGGGCTTCTAAATAGTGTAAAAAAATAACGCTTACTTGACTAACGTTAAAATTTAGGAGCAAGAAGGAAAACGAGAAAGAGTTGAAATTCACCTTGCGCAGGGTGTAAGAGACATAGCGCAATACCTGAAAAGGGGTCACTGTTATCATCATTATGAACACTTTTGAAACAAAACGCTGAAATAAACACGATTAGCTCTTTTCAGATTTTGCGTTATTTCTGTTACACCTTGTTTTTAATTAAAAATATCCTCAGGTAACAATTCCCAAAATATACCGCTTTAGGTTTTATAATTAGGGATTCCATCTCATCATTTAGAAGACGATAGCCACAATGAAGTAGCCAAGATCTCCAGCATTTGGAAAACAATACAAACAGGAGCTACCATAACAAAATTTTGACTATAACAAGTTACTTTCTAATATAAGTCCCTAGCTCTCAATCCCTAGGATTTGCTAATAAGTCATAAGTAAATATCGATATTATAATATTGACTAAAGGGTACCTAAATAAGGTCCATATTTAAAGTCACGACATTCATTTCGACATCAATTAGACAGTAATAAACGCACTAAACGTTTCCAAACGTCTTTTATAATGCGCACAGCAAAGGAGTGGAACTCTCTGCCTGCGTCTGTGTTTCCGAACGCATAGGTACGACCCTAATCTCTTCAAAATTAGAGTGAACAGGCTTCTTCTGGGTAAGCTCGCTCCATCGTCGACTTTGTCTCTGTCATCTATGACCTAGACTAGAGTCAAGAGCAAACCCATATTAAATAAAAAAAAAAATAAAAAAAATGGTTTATTTTTTATTGACATGAAGCGAGAATTTTTCCATTATCATAACAACTGAGTCGCATGGACGTTCTTGAAACTGAGATGGAATATGGACGTATAATATAATTATGTAATAAGTAACCAATTTAATATAACTGATACAAAGTATAATGCCAAACTCTAAAACGTTTTCTATCCAAAGAAATTCCCAAACCCACCATAATTAAGACCCAAGTTAATATACAAGATTGTACGTCAAAAACAGTTGTAACAGCGATACAATTGTACTGAATATTTCATTGAGCTAGACCCAGGCATAGTCCCTGAGGCGCAAAGGTCAACTGCCGTCCTTATCCTATTTCCAAAGGTCATTTGTCAAACGTCGGGACCGTTGAGCTACGAATTGCTATTATGTTCGGAGTAAGACGTGTTTATTAAAAGTACTAGCACTTCACCCGTGACTTCGTCCGCGCGGATTTGGTTGATACTCCACAAAGTTCAACGCCCCGTCTACCCCCTGTTAAAGGTGAGTTTTGGAAAATTAAGCACGTTTTTCATTAATCAAACCCTGACGGGGTGAACGGGGTGAATAGAATCAACAGCAGAAATGGTGCTGATTCTGTGGTCTCAGGATCAGCGCAACTATTCACCTCATTCACCCCGTCAGGGTTTGATTATGCAAGAGTTTTTAGATCTGTTTTAAGTAAACCACTTTTAGTTTGTTAAAACCAATTTCCACGTAAATTAAAGCAAGTAATAATGCCCTCCCCTTAAAACTTCATCACCCCTTTTCGCCCTTAAGGGGTTTATTTTCAAGGGGCTTATGTTTAACCCTTTAACGGGCATAATAATTTGGAAATCGAAAAAATATGCCAAGAATCGCCAAGAATTTGGTAGGCATTATGGATAAAACATTATTATTATTTTTTTATCCTATTTGAATATTTAATGAACGATTGATATGTCTTGAAAATACCATTTTAATACAATAGAATAACTAATGGTAATATTATCATCGATTTATGAACTGTGAAATATGGTGGTAAACATATTCCCTCTGCTTTAGAAAGGGTTAAACATTGTTATTTTTTTGTATCGAAATCATTATTTCAACTTCATTGGACCAAGCATTAAAATTCTCCCCAGTTCACTCAAACCACGACATTTTTCTCACTTAGCGCAATTTTAGACCCATCGTAACTTTTATACAGAAGGTCCGATTTTAATCATTTAAAGTGAAATTTACACGCACAAAATCAAATTTAATTAAAAAAACCATTTAAATGGAAAAGGATTAATATCATGATACCAAAATCACCACTTTTCCAATGCACCCGGATTTTGATTTAACCATAACAGTTAGACATATACCCTTGCAAACTTTTTATAGATAATAATCAGTAGTATATTTTTTATGTATCATCAGTAGTTTTCCCAGCGCACGCCAAATAATGAATTTATTAGGCAAAATTTTGCTACTTTGGATTACATTATTGCAATTTTTGTAGGGATCTCATTTTTTTTAGAAAATAATATATTGCCTATGTTTAAAGTTAATAATGTCGCTTTCTAGTAGCGAAAAAATAATAAAAATCGGTTAAGTAGTATTTAAGCCACACCGTAACAAACAATAAAACATGATTTTGAAAGTATTGTGACTGTAGTTTTGCTGTTTACCATTCCTTTTTAATCGACTTCAAAAAAAAGCGGAGGTTCTCAATTCGGCTGTATTTTCCTTTTTTTGTTTAGTTATAACTTTATTTGCAGTAGCCTCAAGACGAAACTTTGTGACTAGTGCGTGTTGCCAGAGATGAATGACACATCTCACTCACACTAGGCTCACATTAGTCCTCATCAGAAGACTTAAAATCAAGGGAGAGGGCTATTTTCGAAGATGAAGATATCGCAGGGGAACCAAGGTTACTGAAACAGCCCGAAGAATCAACAGACTTAAGTGGCAATGAATATATTGCTCGCAAAACAGATTGTCCATTGAAGATTTGACTATTACATGTTTACCATGCCATGGACTATAAAAGAGACGTTAGGTTATTTAGTAGTTAAGTATCGGTAAAACGGGACGAATAGAAACGCAGGGGGTAAATATAAACCAAAGGCGTAAAGAGCTTTTTCACGTTGTTTAAATATATTATTATTGTTAGTAGCATTTAAGGACTCCAATTTTTAAAAGATGAATACTTTTGTAAAATACCAATAAAACGAGCTTGTTATTAAAGTGTTGAATCCAATCAATGTATTGGTTTGTATTAAATCCCTGCATTTCTATTAGCCCCGTTTTACGCTACCTAGCCAGTTAAAAAACACTCATCTAATATAAATTGGCAAAAAATGACGTGTTAAAGTGTCATTTGTAACCATTTTGCAATAAATATCATTAATCATCAATAGTGACTAGTATCTAATTCACTATTGATTAAATAAGAATTACAGTAAATAATAATCAAACAAGTCCTGATATTCGTAGTTCAATGTCACAGTTACATAGTGATGATGAAGAGTCTAGCTCAGTACGTCTCTCGGGCTTAGCTTAAATTTTAACTGAGCGATGTATGAACATAAATTACAAACACACGCCTTTATTTTAAACATTTAGAAAATGGGTTCAGTTTGTAATAAATATGCTGAATTTGTTACAAATTGAAGCCTTTTTCTAAATGTTTTTTAAGTGAATTCAAGGTTAAAGGATATGTGATAACACGCCTATTTTTCCAGGGTTTAAGCAGTATTGTATTTATTTAGTACACCTACATTGCTGAGACTAGAGATGCAGATGCATTCCACCAGCTTTTACGACAAATCTTTTATGGTTCAAGCGGTGCGGTTATGGAATGCCTTGCCCGTATCGGTAAGGCGTTCTCAATATTTATCCTCTTTTAAAATAATTATAAAAAAATACTACCTTTCTCTTTAATCATTTTTACTTGGGTTTTATGATTTTTGTTTTATAATTATGATTTTATATATTTATCTGTTATGTATTTAATGTGTGTCATTAAATTGAAGTCAAAACACGTAAGCCATCATGCAACATGCAACATGCAGCAGGCATGGTTTATATGAATAGTACACAGTTACTAATACACAGTAATAGTACAACAAGACAGTACCTACTGTAGATATACAGTACTTTCGTTCTTATAATTTGATTTTATTTAAATAATTTAACAAAAAATATTGATTTGTGGTATCAAGCCGCTGATTGTGTTACCCTTTATAATGTTTTGTTCTATTCTATTGAGTCAAATTTATTTAACTCCCGTGCAAGAGGAAGCGAGTTTATAGATGTCATCCAAACATAAATCCAAACTCCGAGCTGCTACTGAGAAACAGTCGGAAAACCCCAATAACCCCTTTATTGACCTAAGAATAAAAACCCATTTCTCCAAATCCTACACGTAAAATTTTAATTTAAAATTGTATGAAATACTTTTCCTTGTGAAATATTGGTCGGTATCTGGTTGAAAGAAATAAATTCAAACTTTTTATTGCTAAAAAAAACATTCCAAACTTTTCTGCACCCTTTGAAAATTATCTTTCACCGCAAGAACATAATCCATCTGCCAAGCAAGTGTCAAACAAAACCTAGCACCGCAAATTTTATTATAATTAACATTAAAAACAAATTAATACAAATTTTAATGGTGCCCCTAATCTTACACTGGCCCGTGGACACTTTCTCCTCGGAAATAAAATTTCACGTGTTGTAAATATCTTGGTTTGAATCACCATCACACAATTTTGCTTGGCTGTGTTCTCCATAGCCAATCCCCGTGGTACCTCTTCTAAAAGAACCCTCAGTTGTCATCAATATTGAAGAATAACCATGGCTTTATAAACATCTGAATATCATTCGACAGCTGTTATATATACCCTGAAGAACGATCCTGTTCAATCATGTCGGAACAACCAGGAGATGGGATTCGATCTTTGAAAACTTCGGCAGCGTTTCGAGTAACGAACTTCGAACTGTATGTGAAACCAAATGTGTTCATCATGGCGTTTGGACTCACGTTTTTCGGTGCAGCCATCGGTTACATTGCCCATATGAAGTCTAAGTATGAATCCATGGGGTACTACGTGACTCTAGACCAAGATGGACAAGAATACTTTGAGAAGAAGAAGTCCAAGTGGGATTAACTTTTCAACATGTGAGTTTTGTAATTTATTAGATATCTATTTTCTGTAAAAGAGACTACTGAAATAAAGTGTAAAATTAAAAACCAAAAGTTTTGTTTGACTTAGGATAGATATGTAAGATATAGTTAGGTTAAAAGTTAAGGACTGACTTTATAAAAACAGTTGTGTTCAACAGAAAGTGTTCAAAATGTTTTCACCAACACACAGTGTGCTGGGCGGGGAGTCTCGACATAGTTACCGATCGCCTACCGGTCGGATTCGGTAAGGCCACCCGTACACAGTCAGTCCCGAATGCGATCTATGATCAAAATATATGATTTGATCCGTGTATCTCGTTAAAAAAAATAGGACAGCTTATTTACAAAGGCGATTATAAAATCTAGCATGCAGGCTAATCCAGGTCCTGCCAGGGTTACGAATTTCAGAGTCACCGCGGCCCTAGACTGCAAAGGGTTTTATAAGGAACACGGATGGGTTTTAGTCAGTAAGAATCTGACACGCCCTTCCGCTCCACCCAGAGCGGAAGAAGTCATTTGATGATTTCCCATCCTTAAAAAAAAAGGGCGGCCTTAGGATATAACGAATGAATTCAGCCGGTAGGCGATTGGTAACTATGTCGAGGCTTCCCGCCCTGGTCTTCTGCATTGCACAACTTTATTAAACTAGTCCTGGTCCCTAAAGGGCCAAGTCAACTATAACAAACCCATTGATAATTTTTAAGGAATGTCAAATTTGAATTCACTTAGCCTAATTAAGGAAAAGGGCTAAAATCACATGTCATTCTTGTGACGATCATGGTGAGTATTACATCATTCCAAAGCGCTTTTTTTCCGAGTCGTTCAACATTTTCATCCTATTTACATCATCATTTTAAGTGATGACTTGAGTAAAAATGCTTTTGATATTAAAGGTAACAAGACGTCCTTCGTTCACACCGTAATGTAACAAAAAGCCAAGAGTGGAAGAGCCTTAAATTGCTGTGACTCTGTCTCGTACACGAGTCCCAGCGAGTTATACTGAGCGATGGCCGTTTTGAGCAAATGTGACGCATATCTTCCCACCTTGCATAACTCTTCTAATTTTGTTTATTTTTTAGTATCCGTCAAAAAAAAATTGTATAATTTTGAAAGAAGAAAAAGAGTTTATTTGCGCCAACGCAAATAAACTCTTTTTCTTCTTTCAAAATTTTACAATTTTTTTTTTTTTTCAAAGAGCCCTCGAAAGACAGTTTATAATGTGTTTTTTTTTTTGCGTAAACCGTAATATCATAATCATCATTCCCCTGCCTTTATCCCAATTAATTTATGTTGAAGCAGAATGTTATATTGGAACAAGACGTTCTACAAATATATGTAGGTACATCACTTTTCGCTGTCATCTCAATAGTCATCTCCTTTTTAGCCATATCATCTTTCACATAATCGAAATTATCCTCACGACACGATCGTCATTCCTCCGCTTCACATGACAACCTCAATTGATCTGTCCAGCCGTTTTCCAATAATATTGGGGTCGGCTTCCAGTCTTACCGGATTAAGTTGAGTACCAGTATTGTACAAGGAGCAACTACCTCTCTGAGCTCCATAATCTAGTAACTGGGTAACACGACATACCCTTTGGTTAGACTGATGTGTGATTTTCTGGCTTTTGATTATCCCCAATAGCTGTCAAAAAGATGTCATTCTATTTCCTTTCTAACCATAAGGAAAACCTTGGATGGGAAATCATCAAATGACTTCTTCCGCTCTGGGAGGAGCGGAAGGGCGTGTCAGACTCCTACTGACTACAATCCGTGTTCCTTCTAAAGCCCTTTGCGTTCCAGGGCCGCAGTAACAGGGTTGCGGAAAAAATTCCGCAACCCTGGCAGGATAATGAATACCTTGAGTAGTAATTGACGCGAAAACCATAATGCGTTCAATACAATTTCCTATATGTAAAAATTACGTTATTATCTTCTCATCCATCATGCGAATATTTTTGCAACGCGAGCTAAGTTTTAAACTTTCCCACCACTTATTCTGCTAACATTCTCCAAGACTTCATAGCATCAAGTTGTAATGTAATTTCCCTCATACGCCATACATTTTTGCGATAGCAGCAAACATTCTTCAGTCCAACACACGAGTTTTCGTATCATAGTTGGAAACAATTTTACGAATCTTGAATTGTTGGTCGAAGGGATGCAACAGGCTGTGGGGCAGGTAGTAGATAATTCTTAAGACATGCACGTTACGATAGAAGTATTGCAAGGTTACTTACGTTTTTCTGACAGATTAGTTTCTAGTTTACGGCGTCCTAAGTCATGAAGTAGCCACACAGTCACTGATTTTTTGCAATATATATTCTTTTTAGAATAATTATCCCATACCCTATTATATATTCAAATTCAAATAATGGGTAATACATTATTTTTGCTTATTGGCTGTGAAAGACCTTTTTATTTAGAAGTGAATTAGGCACAGATACGCCCCCATAAAGCATGGAAGTTACAAAAACCGTGACATCATCATCATCTGCCTAGTCTTTTCGCAACTATATTTGGGTCGGCTTCCAGTCAAACCGGATTCATAAATACCAGTATTTTAAGTGGAGCGGCTGCCTACCAGACCTCTATAACCCATTAACTGGGTAACATGGTAGTTCTTGGAAAGACCAGAGTAAGATTTACTGGCTTCTGACAATCCGTAACGACTGCCAAAGATCTACAAATAACAGCCGGAACCAACGGTTATACGTGCTTTCCGAGGCACGGAGGAAACTCGGTATGTAAAGATGGTCACCCATCCACAGACCAACCTGGCAAGCGTTGCTTAACCTTGATCGACTCGTGAGGCTGTTATTCTAAACCGTGACAACAAAATTTGCATAAAACTGTTAAAGTACTAACAAGGTTTTCCAAACTCATTCGCTACGGTGTGATGGGCTCTCAAAAGGTATCTATTGACGTGGACGATGAAAAATCACCGCACACTGCAAACGCTTTCATTAGCCCCGTATGAGAAACCGGGTAAAATATGATACCCCGATCTTAAGGGGTAATCCACCGACTTCAGTGAGTGACTAATGCGAAGCGAGGCGATGTGATTAAACAGCATCGCTATATATAAAATTTAATATTATTCGTATATTTCAAAATACTTTTCTGTGCTCTTCTGTGTTATCGTCGCAAAATGGAGCCATGAAAGCTTCAGCGATCAGTCTTTCAACGTTTCCTCTCGTTATTGTAGATATGTCCTAGCCATGTCCTACCTTTTCATGATGAGGTCGAGGTTAAGTTGAAGGAAGGAATTTCAGCCGGGGATTACGGAAGTCGCATCTGTTCCCGCGATCCCCAGCGTAGGTGGTAGATGGAACACCGGGGTGGTTTCAGTCGGTAAGAGTCTGACAGACCCCTCCATCCGCACCAGGGCGGAGGACATCCATGAGGATTTCCCCCCGACATCAAAAAATAAAAAGGTTTAAGGAATTTAAGGCAACCCAACAAGGAAAGGTAAGGACTGACGGGAGTTTTAATTCACTCGCTTTGCTCGCTCACTCTAGCTCCCATTCAGGTACGACATAATTGTATCCGTGGTTATTCTTTTTTCTTAAGGTCAATCGATGACCTAAGACCGTAAACCTCACATTGATAAGTAACCTTTTCTTACTGATAAGTTTAAAAGGCAATGCAGCATGAAATATACAATTATATTTTCGCATCGCTCCATATCGCACGTCTCGTGTCACCCACGTATGTCAATAGATTAACGTTCAAGTCGAGCGTGAATATTTAAAAAAAAGTTATAATGGTGCCCTCAAGTGCTTGATATTACACGCTGGTAATAAATCAGAAGCCTAATTGCTTAACTTCTATGTATATGGCTTTGGGTTTAGCAGGAATCCATTAATCCGTTCTCTAGTTAATATTGTGAAGGCTTTTGGCTCTTTCGATATGACCTTGATAATGGATTGAATAGTTTTAGTAAGTTTTTTTTTGTCTGAAAATGTGATAAGTCATCTTTACTTTTGTAGGGAAGCTCATTCATTATTTAATTATAAGCCCATAGTGTCCCACTGCAGGGACATAAATGAAAATAATGGAAGGAGCCCTTTCCTTCCATTATTTTCATTTATGTCTATTTTTTCATCTCCGTTCGTGGTTTTTTAAGAAGCAATAAGCGTGTCGTTTTAGGCCATCTCCATTAACATTTACGAGTTCATTCACTTATCTTGTTAAAACCATCCGTGCATATTTGTTTTTTTTTAATACACTTCTCATCAAAAAAATCGAAACACCTCGCAGTTTATGATTTGATAAGGATTATCAGAAAAATGTGTATATTTAGGAATAAATGTAAAATGTCATTTAATAGTGAGTAGTATGAGGTTTTTAAATCCTAATGTTAATGTTCTAAATTCAAATTAAGTCTTCATAGGTTTCGTATTTTGTATAATGAGTAATTTTTACCCTGTATGGAATATGAAGGAAATGGGTAAAACAACACGCGTAAATGAAAAAAAATGTAAGAAACGTTTATTTAATAACTTGTATTCCCTCCGCGAGCTCTTATTACTGCTTCCATACGGTTCTTCATCGATCGGATGAGAGTCACGATCACATGTTGTGGTATATTATCCCATTCCTCTTGGATTGCATTTTGCAGCTGGCTAAGTGTTTCTGGGGCTGGATCTCTTGCTCGAATTCGTCTCTTTAATTCATCCCATAGATGTTCAATGGGATTCATGTCCGGGCTTCTTGCTGGCCATACCATAATGGAGATACCGACTTCGGTAAGATAATCTCGTACGACGCCCGCGGTGTGAGCTCTAGCATTGTCGTGCATGAATATGAAGTCGTTGCCAATAAAATGTGCATAGGGCATCACATGAGGTTCAAGACACTGTTCGATGTACCGATGAGAGTTTAGTGCAGGCAGCCGTGGCCCAGATACAAAGGCAAGTTCTGTCTTACCGTCGGCGCTGATTCCTCCCCAAACCGTCCACGAACCGCCACCATAGCTGACCTTTTCTTCAATGCAGCATTGTGCAAAGCGTTCTCCATCTCTTCTGTAGACCTTGTTCCTTCCGTCGTTACCATACAGCATAATTTTACACTCATCAGAAAACAGTACTTTGCTCCACTGAAGGTATGACCAAGTTAGGTGCTCGCGTGCAAAGTTAAGGCGCGCTCTTCGATGGTCTGCAGTTAATTTCGGCCCATTCGCTGGCTTATGCGGTGCCAATCCGCGTTCCTTCAACCTTCTTCTTATTGTAGAGTCACTTACAGCTACTCTTCGTACAACGCGAAGCTGCTGCTGCAGTTGAAAAGCGTTAAGGCGTCGATTTCGTAAAGAGGTTGTTACAATAAATCGATCATCTCGCTCAGAAGTGACCCGATTCCTGCCAGATCCTGAACGGCGCGTGAACGAACCAGTCTCCCGATAGCGTTTGTAGACTCTATGAACAGATGATAAGCTTAGATGCAATCTTGCAGCCACAACACGCTGACTAAGTCCAGAATCCAGCAATGCCACCACTTGGGCGGCTTCTGCGGGCGAAGTATCCATATGTTTTAGAAAAAAAAGTTTTTTCAGACGTCCCAAAGTCACAGTAAATGAAATAAGAAACAAAAAGTTTAAAGACAAGCGCTAATTTTAGTTTTTAAACGAGAAACGTACTCCAACCCTAAATACACATTTGTCTCAAAACAGTGATTAATTTCATTTATAGGATAAACAAATGAAATTCTAATTTCGAATTTTGATTTTTTTCTTCTTACTGTAATGACCAAACTGCCAGCTACACAATAATGTTTTTTTTTTCATGGAATTAATTCTCTTTTGTAAAAAATTAGGACAAAAACAATAAAAACGAAAGTGTTTCGATTTTTTT
>NDFZ01005329.1:504283-516270 GCA_002192655.3 Mamestra configurata
AAAAAAAAAAAAAAAAAAAAAAAATAATTCTACGAGGCGAAAACTGCCTCACTTGTCCTCGTAAGACTGCTGGATGTTAGTTCGATCCCGGTAGTGTTATTGAGCTCACCACAATACATCAAAACACTATCTGTGCTACAATAATATACCGAGCTAAAACAATCAGTGATGACATACTGTCGTGAATTGTGTGAGGTCATGACCTCACACAATTCACGACAGTATGTCTTTATGTTGAACGGTTATGAGCGGTGTTGTGGAATTAGAGTGACTGGATGTGGCTTTTATCCGTGACAAAAGGCGTGGAAGGTCTGGGCCCCGCTTGTTGTTGTGAGACTGTTGGGTGTCTAGGGTTGCGGAATTGTTCGAAAGGGTAACCGCGGTCCTAAAACGCAAAAGGCATTTGGAGGAATAGAAACAGGTGGGATTTAGTCAGTAAGAGTCTCACAGGACTGTGAACACACTCTCTTGTGCTTCGCCCAGAGCGGGTGGTCTGTTGGGTGTGAAGTCGATCCCTGTGGGATTATTGAGTGATCGTTTGACAGTGGCACTTCCATTTATTTGATGATTCAACAAAATCGTTGCTTTATTTATGTTGTCGAGCAGATATTGTTTAAAAACAGGCCATGTGCAAGTCGGACTCGCGTGCAAAGGGTTCCGAACAAATCAAATTTTTGTAACATGGTACTTTAACACTATAGTCTTCTTAAAGATTTTCCTGAAATCTATAGGTAAAGAATTATTCTCTACATTTTTTTCAAAATTTTAGGCCCGGTAGTTTCGCAGATAAGAAGGGGGAATGATCATATTTCATCTTATTTTGTGAATGATTTCAAATAATTCGTTTCAACTGTCAATGATTTCGGAATTCTCCCCTTTGCTCTCATGAAAATAAAAACATAGATATTCAAATACCACATTCAGTCTCCCGACATCTTGGGCGCATGAATAACAATAACCCAGCATACTTCGTGAGAATCTTTATTGTTTTTGCATCAGAGTGAATGGTATTTAGATAAAAGGGTCAAGTTTTGCCTTGAACTGATATGCGATTTTTATGGGACACCATCTTTTATGGAAGATTAATAATAGTTGTGTATAAAAGAGGTTTATCTCAGTATGAAACTTGGCCTGAGATGGTGCAAGACAGTGAGGTTTAAACAACCGACAAAAATATAACCGACTCCAAATAAAAAAAACACTACAAACTTTAATTTCGGTAGTCGGTGTTTTTGGTTATTTCTTCGTTTTTTGACACCGACTTCCGAAATGAAAGTTATTTTATACTTTATAGTATTTTTTATTTGGAAGTCAGTTGTATTTTTAACCGACTTCCAATAAGGAGGAGGTTCTCAATTCGGTTTATTTTTCGACGTTTTTTGATACCACCAAATTCAAAAGTTCTAGCCTCGGAACCAGACCAAGGACATATTTTGAACATCACAACGAATATGATTGAAGACATTAAAACATGCTACGTATTTAGGGTTCCGTACCCGAACCAACGAAACCCTATAACTAAGCCACCGCTGTCGGTCCGTCCGATCGTCCGTCCGTCCGTCCGTCTGTCTGTCAGCGGGCTGTGTCACAAGAGCCGTAATAGGTAGACAGTTGAACAAATCGTGTATTTTTATTGCCACTACAACAACAAATAATATTTTTTTTGGAGAAATAGTGGCATACGGGGGTAGGTCCTGTATGGTGTGGGCGGGGATTGAAGCAAAAACGGAGCTGATATTCGTACCTGGTGGGTATCGAGGAGGTGGGCTAACTGCAGAAAGATACATCAACGACATCCTGCTAGGCCTTGGGCTCTCCCACCCCGGCGGGGTTAATGGCGAATATTTTTCTGCGAATACACATACACGATAATGCCCGCTACCACACTGCTGCAGTGACTAAATAGTACGTGAAGAATGGAGGAATGTATTTGGAATAGTCGGGATTCCCACACTAGACTGGCCAGCCCTTAGTCCTGACTTGAATCAGATTAAAGATATGTGGAACGAGCTGAAAAGGCGGGTACGAGGAAGATATCCAGCTCCAGCGTCGATAGAAGACCTTAAAACTCATTTAGTCTAAGGATGGCAGGAAATCCCACATAATTCCACTAGGAAACTTGATTCGGTCAATGAAAAATCTTTTATAGGGAATCATTAAAGGTAATCATTAGGTTTGTGAGGTGTAGGTGTGTAAAGATAACTTTATTCAGAGCCTACTGCCAAAGCTTTTACACCAGCGCCATATGGACCAACTACACGCAGCGGGCCTACTAATTTAACTACTAATGCTCTCAGAGTACAGTACAACAACGCCCTTAGGATTCTGGTGCGACTTCCTCGATTTTGCAGTGCCTCGGGTATGTTTACCGATGAGAGGGTGGATAACTTATCCGCTATAATGCGCAAAAAGTCAGCCTCACTAATTCGCTTAATTTCAATTTATTTTGGTTTTAGTTTGTTTCCAATTTTATTTTATTTTAAATTTTTATTTCCATTTTATTTTCAATTATTTATTCAATTTATTTTAATTTTTTATTTATTTTCAATTATTTATTGTTTTAAATGTTAATTTAATACCTTAATTGAGCTTCTAATTACTAACATAGTTTTAAGATAATGTAATACTAACAAAATATGGACATTTAAATAGTCTGAAATAAACGAATTTTATTTACATTTAATTTTATTAAGGCCAGGCAAACACAAAATATTAAGGGGTGAAAGCGATGAAGTGATTCCAGTTTATTACCCGCAAATGTATTATAAATATGCGAAAGTTTGAATGTCGTTGTATGTATGGATGTTTGTTGCAGTTGCAGAACAACTGAACGGAACTAGAAGAAATTTGATCTGGCACAGAGATAGATTATAGTCTGAAAGAAAGAAAAAAAAGGCTTTTTATACCGGGAGTATGTTCCCTTGGGATAGTTTCCGAAATTCAAGCGGCGAAATCACAAGCAGAAAGCAGTAGTTAATAAATTATTGAATTTAACACGACTTGCAAAACCCATTTTAAACCACAGATCCCTTCACAAAATGGTGTATCGTTCGCAAAAAAAACTCGATCCAATCGGAATACCCTCCAAATCGTTATTTCACATAACCCAAGCGTTTTAAGTCGTCAGCAAAAAAATACATTCAGGTTTAGCTGACATGGAAATTACAGTTTCGAAATGAATGTAGGTCGAACAGTTTTCTCTGTAATTATTTTCAGTGTGCACTTTTCAGAGTTTTTGAAAGCATACTGAAAGTGAACAGGTTTTTATGGGTATAATTTTTGGGAGTCCTTTATGACATGGCTTTCGTAAACTGCATACGGTTTTGTGTTGACAAAATGCATACAAAGATTTTTATGGCTCTTAAAATGAATTGAGATAATATGTTGACTTTACAGTTAAACTTCACTACTTAACGTTGCGGTATAGCATAAAGTATCTTCCAGGACTGAATGAATTAGTATGAATCGTACTTCTTCGAACATTTTATTTAATTTTTGGTTCTAGACATTTTCTTTGACCGGTTTTAGAAATTCATTTTACTAAACTTATCAAAATTTGTTTTATTTTTTTATTTAAATATTATATAGATACAGTAGGTGTACATAGGCGGAATTCATGCAAAAAGGTATTTTCTACCAGTCAAACGTTTAATTATAATCATATGGAAAGATCTTTGCAATTTCCCCTAGCAATAGTCGCAGACCACTAATATAACTATTAAATATGATGAGATATGGATGAGATACAGGGAAAAGCCATTATCATTAAAAGAATCGGACGCAGTTCGATTTGCAGTACGAAACTTTTGCAGTAGAAAAAATCTATTATATTTTCCCCATCAAGTTTATTTCACTCATAAACCAAAAAAAAAAATTCGGTTGGTTTAATCTTTTCACGTGTCTTTGAACTTTTTTGCGAAGTCAAAGTCTAAGTCGAAATTAATAATCGATGTCAAAGTCAAAAGCAAAAAAAAAAGTCAAAGTTGAAGTCAATTGCCCACTAACAGTTTTATCATCAGCTTAGATCCTCATCATCCTTTTGTAAACCACAAAGATAAGTCAAAATATTGTTCACTAAAAGTTAAAAGATGAAAATAGTGTGCATTTGGAAACTCGTATCATACCAAATTTTTCAGCTCAAGTTCTAAAATCCAATGGAAACCCAAAACAATCGATTTATAGACACATGTGGGAATCTCATGTCCAGCAGTCGGCATCTTTCAGCTTACAAGAAGGTTGTACCTACAATCTTCTTGTAAGCTGAAAGATGCCGAAAGATGCAATGTGAAAAATCAGTCACGTTTCCATTAAACATCACTATCATTTTCGTACCCAAAATCAAAATCCAAAAATCAACCACAAATGTATTGAGCATTGTTGCGTTCTATTTGGGAGTCACGAACAAAAGTCACGTCTATTCCACATGTAACGTGTTTTGAATGCGATTGTACTAGAAACTGTTGTGAAGCATGTCCCAGTAGATTTTAGTCATCGTTTAGAAAGGGATTTTTCTATTTGTAACGATTTTGGGAAGCGCACACGTGCAATTTTATGATAATTGCTAGATTTAAATGTTTTTAAGTTTTTCTTAGTTGATGGATCTTCCTGTTACGTATAGGTGGCACTTTACTTGGCGTATTTGTCAAAATATTCGCGTTACTTGGAAATACGCGTTACGCGTTAATAGAAAATATATCCTAAAGTTATCGAGATAAAAGTTATTTTTTAACCAATAAGTAAGGCAAATATGCCAAGTGAAGAACCGCCATAAGGCTTAAACATACCTTCATTATAATATACTAAAGGTAAAGGCGACATGATTGCGTTGTGAGAGAGAGTCGCAGCTACACTAGACGTATAGCACTATCCCTTTTACACACAGGATTCATGAAGGCAATGACAAAAAAAACACAATCAATCATAGTCGTCTGCCAGTCTAATAGATGAAGCCAGTTCTACCACGCTAGCAAGAATATCAGCAAGAATATTTTTCAGCGAAACAAACTCACCGACCCTACCTCCACCGCGGCAGTTGCCATATTTCATGAAATACAGTGACTATTATACAGAATTTAAATAATCTACATGTTTGATCTTGACTTAGTTTTTCGGAAATTAATTATTTCTATATTTTTCCAACTTTCTCAAAAAAAAATCTTTTTATTTTATTAATTTCCTTTGATATGACAGTAATTGAAAAATGTTATTTTGTTGATGTCGGTAATAAAACATGACATGTATCGATCGTACAAAGGTTGATGGCAAGATAAGTTGCCGACATAATGAAGTTTCTGGAAACTTTTAGTCTTCTTTTATGTTTAAAACTAGTACATGGATGACTTCTTTTTGGTAATTTTTTTCTAAAAATTAAACCTAGCTAGTACGATTTATCGACCCCAAAAGCCCCGGCATACTAAATTTCATGAAAATCGTTAGAGCCGTTTCCGAGATTCAGATTTTATATATAATATATATATAAACATGAATTTTTCGTTTAAAGTAAATAAAGATATTGTATATAGGTTGTTAGATTCTTATAAGTGTTTAAATTCATCTTTTTTTGTACCTGTTGGTCGCCATTTTATGTCAGTCCACTATTTCTCGGAATGACTTCGCGAGTTTATAAACTATCAAATAATGTGATGCGTAAAATTTTATTCCAAATGTTCAGTTGACAATTTATCGAGAGTTTACAATCTCTCAAGTTTTTTTTTTATCTTACGGGGTTTGCTATTTTCTGGTAACATATATAACATGATGTACTAGTAAAAAGCAATCTACAAAAGCAGACTTAATGGTTCGAAATAAAACACTACATTTAAAAAACTTGTCTCACTAAAAAAGTTTTTCCTAACCAGAATAAAAGTACAATACTAACAACGTACACCGTACCCACAAAGTTGCGCATGTCCGCACTTGTATATAGAGCATTTTTAGCGCACAACCTTATTGTTGGCAGTACAATGGTGCTAGTATCGGACGCCTCACAATACTGTATTGTTCGTATTGTAGACGATAGACTAGATAATGTTACATTCAATGCTTGTTCGATGGAAAAATGAAGTAGTTATGTGTCTTTTGTTTCTGGGGGTAAAGCAAGGGGTGATTATAGGAACTTTACTTGACTGTCAGCTCAAAACCGTGGAACACATTTTTCAGGGAGATAAGGATCAATGTTTTTTTAGACGGGCCTGTTGGTCGAGTGGTTAGTGACCCTGGCTGCTAAACCAGAGGTCGTGGGTTTGATTCCCACCCAGGACAAATCTTTGTGTGATGAGCATGATCATTTGTTCTGTGTCTGGGTGTAATTTGTCTATAACATGTATGTATTTAGAAATAAATAAGTATGTTTATCAGTTGTCTGGTTGCCATAGCACAGGCTCTGCCTAGTTTGGGATCGGATGACCGTGTGTAAGTTGTCCCAAGATATTATAAAAAAAAAACATGGGAATAATTGACGTGAGTAAGAAGGCTGCTAGGCGTGAATGGGATTTGTTGGGTCCCGTTGGCCGGATGCACTGTGTCCGTTGGGCAAAAATCACCAGTCAATGGGTGCCGAAAGATCGTCACCAAGGCGGGTCCAGAAAGAGGTGACGAGACGCCCTGGACGGAAAGGAATTCCTGGAAGTATTGGGTGGTATAGTATGAGCTAAAATAAAACAAAAGAGACCAAACGACCCAGTAGGTTAGAAACTAAAGTTCTTGAATGACACGGGCTTTCGAAGCAATAAATGAGTTTTGGCTCAATGGTCTAGTGGTCGTGAGAACTACTTCGTTACATAAGATCTTGGATTTGATTTCCGGGTTGCACAAAGTACCTGAAATTTCCTTGTTACAAGTGGAAACTTGACTAGTGCCCGGATGATGGCAATAGGGCGTAAATATAAACTGTTAAAATGTGGGCTTAACAGCAAATAACTAAGCATCTGCATATCCTTTGGGAAGAACAGTTATGTGATGGTGAAGCTTAAATGAAGATTCCAGTATATAATGGTTAAAAATTAAGGTTCCAAAATCAACTTATAGAAATTAGATTTCAATTATTTATTTATTTATTGACCTATCTACAACTGTTACACTGTTTGTCCTAATAATAAAAGCAATATATTAAAAACATAGAATACAATATGATGCGATAGGACACAGCATGCAAAAACAAAATTATAGCATCAATAAAATTACAATAATAGTGCAGAAATAACACTTACAACAACTAGTGGGTAGTTTTGGAAACACAGTAGATACAAAGATGACAAGGAAAAAAAATAGTCAATACGGTGTAACCACCGTATTGACTATTTTTTTTAAAATTAAATTATTATTCAAAATTTGCTAGTATAAGAATATACTGTATTTGTTAACTTCTCAAAATGCTAAACACACTAAAATTACCAGAAACGGAATACACAGACATTTTGTTAGAAATGCACAAATTAAACCTTCAACTAGAACCTCCGTTCTATAGTAAAGTATTAGTTAGGGTACAATTTATGTTAAACAATAATTATCAGTTAAATTAAACGAAATTATCCTATACACAGAATCGCTATCTCTTTGAAACTGCTTCACTGTTTTGACTTTTCACAGAATTTAATTAAAGTGTTTGTAATAATTTTGAGTGTGCGACCAGAGTGATGAACGAGAGCGGGTGATGCAGCGGGCGCGTCTGTGAGCCAAACCTATCCACCTACTAGTTTCAAAATGTAAAAAAGAACTTTTACAAAAAAAAACAACTGACTTCCATATAAAAAACACTACAACGTATAAAATAATCTTAGTTTCGGAAGTTGGTGTTTTACTTCGACAATATATTCTTTGCAACTATTTTGATTTAAAAACCAAACTACTGAACCGATTTTGATGAAATTTCAATGGTCAGGACATACTTTCCGATTGGTCAATCGTCGAAAGTATGTCCTTTCACATAGAAAATAATTTTTCAAATCGTTTAAAAAATAAAACAACCGAATTAAAAACTTCCTCCTTATTTTTTGAAGTCGTTTAAAAAAGCGTGGGTGCATGCAAATAGTCTTCCTTCTGTGAAGCAGTAATGCTAGTGAAGGAGGAGGCGGGCCGCGTGAGAGAGAGGCAAACCTCACGCCCCAGCTGCCGCAACAGAAGAAGACGCCCCGGGCGTCGGGTGTCACAAGGCAATTCCCGGCCCCCGTAGGCGCGGGCCTGCGGACGGTGAGCGTTGGGTAGTTAGCCGTCCGATAAGAACCAGGCCCGGGTCGACTGCACGTTGTGCTCTACGCGCGCCTCAAAGATAAATCAGCAAAGTATACGGGGCTCGCTAGGACCAGTGCCTGTCAGGGTTGCGGAATTTGTTCGAAACCGCGGCCCGGGAACGCAAAGGGTATTTCGAGAACACGGATGGGTTTTAGTCAGCAAGAGTCTGACACCCCCTTTTGTTTCGCCCAGAGCGAAAGGAGTCATTTGATGATTTCCCATCCTTAAAAAAAGAAAGTGCAAGTAGTCTTTCACGATAATTGAATCTAGAGAGTTTTCTGAGGCGCATTGCTCGTTGAACAGATAGTCGATGGGGTCGAAAGGTTCTGGAGTGACGACCTCGAACCGGAAGACACAGTGTTCGAAAGCCTCTTACATGGCGGATCGATGAAATCGTGAAGGGCTCGGAAACCCATTGGATGCGCCAAAGACCGGTCGATGCAGCAACACGTGGCAAACACCCATGTCTAGCAGAGGACGTCTTTCGGCTGAAATGATGATTATGAATAAGACGGATCAAGTCTACTAGCGGGAGACCAGCAAACCATAGTTTTAGACTTGAGACGTGATCAACTCCTTAGGCGAATCTGTGAAAATCCCATGTAGATAATATATTAATGGGATTGGTTGCTACTCGCTTCCGCTTCCGCCATAGTCACCGCGCGTTCTTTCTGGTTGAGGCCTTACCGTGCCCTTGTTTCGAGGTCTATGTGGAATTATTATTTAGAGTAGGAATCTTGTTTGCTTAGCGTTTGCCTATTCCGTGAGCGTTCTAATAGATGCCTTAGGAGTTTAAATTCCTAGAGATATTTCATTAGTCTACTCAAGCTTGCAAATTATTAGGTTAGTACTGTTTGTGGTCTTTGTGTAAGACGATGATTTTGCTATTAAGTAAATAAGTCTTGAGAAATTAATCTAGAGCATATTTCAAGGATAGACGAAAATTAGTCCAATATTTGTAGATAGCGTAGGTTTATCGAGTTCCAAGACGAGACTGTCTCACAGATAACTTTGTTTATTTACTAGAGGTAAATAATTTACGCTGTTCATCTTCAACATTGTTGTTGCATTTGAATGATCACACCTAGTTTTCCTTCAACTCAATCAATTCAAGTGGGTAAAAACTGAAATGAAGATCGTATTCCAGCGAGATGCAAATGAACGCGTTACTTATATAGGGAAAGCTATGAAAAAAATAGAAATTCAAAGGCAGAAATCGAGGTCGAGTATAATTTGAGTGTTAATAAATTCAAAAAAGCAAATCGTTTGGAACCCAGCACTTCATGCTGAGCTATAGCAGTTGCAACACTAGCTCAACGTGGCAGTCGGTACTTTACAAATTAATTATTGGATACTAATTATATCAATACCACGAAAGCAAGCTGCTTATCAACAATGGAAGTCAAAACTTGTCAAAACCAACCCGTTACCCAAAGGGGTGCTGAACTTCGAAGATCAAAGCGTACGGTTGTTATTATTTAGACCCCAGCGATAATGATTGTTTTAAGTCCAGAATACATATATGGGGCGGATAAAAGAGATGAAATAGTTCTGTCAATCTCATACATAATGGAATTTCCAAAACGTTATCGACGATGGATAATAATTACATATATATAGGCCTTCAGGTTACGTTTCGAAGCCAGCCTTCTATCCAGATTAATTGACGTAACATTTACCTGCATATAACCATATATAAACTAATGTCACTCCACTATATCTTGGCTCAGTACACCACGTATCGGGTTTCTAGAGAACCATGAAGCCTGGTCCTTAACGAGTGAAAGTGAAGCTAGTATTTGCAGTGTAGCCTAGGCTTAATTGGATCGTGTAAGGGTAGTAATACACCGTGGTCCTTGGAGCTTTGCAGTTCGCTCGATATTGCGGGCTTGGTAGGGCTGTGTTTTATTTATTTGTTTTCTGTTACCTACTTTCGTGTTGTATTTTTTTTTGTTGTTGTTCCATTCAGTGACTGTGTTTTGTTTTTAGATTTGCTCGGTTTTTACAAACTTCTAATTATCTTACCATGTCGGTAAGTTAGTATGTATAAGTCAAATCTTTCAACTCAATTTTGAAATAGTTATGCCGATCCGATTGAGCTGAAATCCGATTGTGAACACGTTTGAATGACAATACACGGTTAGTTACTCCCAAATTTTTTTTTTTTGCTTCCCATATGAGTATCAAATTAAAGGGCTTGCTGAGAGAAATACAAACTCTAAAAACCTTGATTTTATTAATATCAATAATATTATTTTGGCAAAGAAATCAAGTTAATGCAATGATTTAACTGAGTTCTGGATTTTATTGCGAATGGTTTCAAGATATTGATTGGTAGGTTAACATAAATCTATCATGATCATTTCAGCCAACAGATATTGGCCTCCCTTAAAGTGCCGCAACAATGACCAGTCCTGTGCGCCTCGGATCTAGCGGATTTCCGCAGCCTTCACCAGATCATCGGTCCTACCTTGTGGAAGGCTATCCGATGCTTCGTCTTCCGGTACGCAATCGCCACTCTAAAACCTTTCAAACCCATCGACTACCTGTTCTACGAACACAGTTTTCTGCCCACTGATACTTAAGTTTAGCCATTCTTCTGGCTTTGTCGTTTACATGTTGATTCTTCTGTGGATATCTTCTGACTTTAAACCTTCTGATGAGGCTCATTGTGATAGATCAGATTTCAGTTCCACAACACGCACAGATGACTTTCGTCTTCAGACACTTTTGTATGTGAGACGAGAAGATACCGCGCAGCTGACCGACCAAAAGAAGCTAAGAACTTTATTTTCTGTTCTTACTTCTTGTTTGATTATAATATTGGGTACACTAAAAGTTCAATAAATAAAAAAATGAGTATAGGAGGTACATTGTATTCATTGTCTTGAGTAGTGGTTAACGCATTCATTATTTTTTGCACTTAGACTAAAGCCCTGTTACGAAACCTGAAAGTAAGGAGAAAAAAAAAGTATATTCGACCTATTTGACATTAAACCGGTAACCTAACAAGACTTCCAACATTTCCTCATTAAAAAATATTTTCTACATATACGGCGTTCTGCACTAGATTTTTAATCCTATATTGCAGCGTACCTAATGAACTTTTATAACATCGTCAACCCTACTCTAGCCGGTCTCACACGGAACATTAATTTGCATTATACTCTCTCCGTGCTGCATAACCCTATAAAATGTAGTAATGGACAAGCTTATGCGTCATAAAGTGTTATTTCGCATGAGCTCGAAATCAGCCGCGCCGTTCTGTTTGATGAGCCGATTAGATTCAAACGCAAGCTATTCTCGCCTTTATCGTAGTCTACGGTTTTATTGGGAGTGATTGGGGAATTGGGATCGTTCGTCCTATATTTGGGAGTGTCGTGCATATAGAATGCGTGATAGGAATAATATTTGATTGGAATTTTGGAGGCGACAATTTTAATTTTCTATTTTTATTCCTAAGGTGGTCTGTAGAAAGCCTGGCTTTATGCAGACGATATACATTAATAAGTTTTGTTCAACTCAGCTATCATTAATTCAAAATACTTAGGTGAAATCGTTTTCACTGCGTCCTTCTCTTTTCGTACTGATCTAGCAAATATTTTCATTTTTCTAGAATGCTATGTATTACAATTAGGTACTAAAAACTAGAACTAGTCTCTCTTAGCTTTCTTAAATGTCGGTAATCGCTTTAATCGTGACTTAGAATTATTATCAGGCTTTCCTTTTTTTTTTTTTTTTTTTTTTTTTTTTCGTGT
>NDFZ01005329.1:527446-548947 GCA_002192655.3 Mamestra configurata
ACTATGCGCGCCGTGTCCAGGAGTACTGCTTTCTGGATCAAGCCCTTGATCCAGCTGCCCAACGAGAGCCTCTTTAGATGTTGGTCGAGGCTCTTGGCAATTATGCCATTGGCCGTCACGACTATCGGCACAATGACTGCTGTGTTCACATCCCACATGTCGACAACCTCGCGAGCCAAGTCAAGATACTTCGTTTGTTTATCTTTCTCAGTCTTCACGAGGTTCTCGTCATGAGGGACTGCTATATCAACAATCATTGCGCGACGCTCTAGTCGATCTATCACCACTATGTCAGGCTTATTGGCAACAATAGTCCTGTCAGTGATGATAGACCGATCCCAATACAACGTGCAATTGCCATTTTCGAGAACTGGGTCGGGCACATACCTATAGTACGGTACCTCTGATTCCACAAGATTGTATTTAAGAGCAAGTTGCTGGTGGATAATCCTGGCTACAAGGTTGTGCCTGTGCAAATAGTCTCCGTTAGCCAGACTAGAACAACCGGAAATAATGTGGCGGATGGATTCCCCGGGCCGGTGACATGCCTTATTATTATTATTATTAAAACTACACCAATGGATCGAATGTACTCCAGGGATAAAAATATTCTACTTGTTAATCCAGGCCATATGTGGTCCCATTAAAATAGATGGAAAAACATTAATGAGTCATGCAGACAACCAAAATAGGGATGATGGTAAAAAAGTAATAAGAAAAACGAATTAGATACTCACAAGAAAATAAATCAACTAACGAAAATACACAAAACAAATTGGTTATCGCCCGGAAGACACGCCGTGTCCTCGACAAAGCGATCGGCGGCGGCGAACCAGCCGATCGAGTGATCACGAGGTGAGCTGTCAATCCATACAATCAAGATGTCACGTGATCACGGAGTGAGCTGTCATTCCAACTTGATTGTATGGATTGACAGCTCACCTCGTGATCACTTCACCCAAGCCTTCACTTCGATATATTAACAGAATTGATCGGCTGGTTCAACCCATGGTCCGGAGCGAGGAGACATGGGAAGCGGTTACCTCCTTCTGCGAAGCAGTAATGCTAACCTCACGCCCCAGCCATCACAACTTGGGCTTGGTTAGACGTTACTGAAGGCATTGTTAAAATTTGTCCATCTATTTAAATAGGTATAAGTGTGTTCATGCACATCCGTTCATTAGTGATTGCATCCACCCATCAATCTTTATATTTTATTTAACAGTTTATGTACACACATTTAACAAATAGATAAGAAGAAGGGAACAGTAAAATAGGTACAAAGGTGATGCTTATTTCTAAAGAAATCTCTTCCAGCATACCTGCGAAAGGAGAGTCGAATAAAAGAGATGTAGACATCGTGTGTTAAAGTTAAGTTAACAAAAAAGACAAAAAAAAAACTTAAATAAATTTGACTAAAATTAATATCATACTAATACATACTACTTAAATAATACTGTAAGAATAATAATAATATAGTATACTTTTAAAAAATATGCAACTATGATGGTACCGAAAGGTAGTGTTCAATATTTTTTTATTTTACACTTGACTTGTTGGTAGTGGGATTATTAACTTGAAATTGTATCTAATTGTAAAGATAAATTCACGTTTAAAGAGCTGACTAGCATCGATTTTCACTCTCAGTTATTATTTTTCTGATTAGCTTATTTGCCAATTTGAATAATTTTTATACCAGTGTAATTTGTCTTGGCTATTTGACTTTGTTGTAACTTATCTATAGTCTTTGGAAATTAGGGATATGAAACTCCAGGTTTTTAGCGACGTTGCGGGATCTCTCTCAAAAGAGTTACCGGGGAACGTAAACGGCATTTAAAGGAACACGGGTGGGTATTAGTCAGTAAGTCTGAAACTCCCTCCTGTTTCACCCAGAGCGGGAGGGTCATTTGATGATTTCCTATAAAAAAGAAGTAGAAAATATCATCCATCATTCAGCTGAAAGACGTTCAGTGCGGTACATTGGCAGGACTGGTCGTTCCTTCCAAGCAAGCATCGCTCAAAGACCAACTGCCAACTTCTCGTAGTTAGCTAAGTCACAGACTAAAAGAACCCAATCACACAACTTTAAAGAAGCCACACTACTACACTCCGGTGCATAAAAATCGACCACTTGGCTTCAAAATGTTTATAGCCAACATTTCCTGGCTATTACTGCATAAGTTTACTAGACATAACGTTATCCACGTGAGTATCTTAGTAATATCCGTTCAAGTAACTCGGTTCCTGTATAGACTGGAAATAGAAGACGGTGGAAGGAAGCTGTGTGTGCATATCTTATTTTAAATGGGGATTGGTATATTATGTACACCCGATAAACGAAAAGTACATACGTATATTTCCCAGATATTAGCGGGCAGACCGCGAACTATGTAAAATATGAAAAAAATAGTGATCTTGTAGCGTCCATCATCGGACTACGACACGTACGACGATGCGCCACTGATACAGGGCGGTGCATATTTTTTTTGGTAATAATTTAATTGTGCCCAGCGAGCTAGGTCAATGTACGCTGATGGATATCACGTGTCTACAAGTTATTGGCAAGAGGATATGCCGATTTACTTCCGATGTTTCCTTCACCAGTTGTCTGAAAACGGTGAAGGAAATATCTTGAGTTAAAATATTACATAAAGTAAAGGACCTGTCTGGGTACGAAACCACGAACTATATCTTGTAAATCGGGGATATAAAAATACAGACCCAGCTAGGTCTCCAGTGAGAGAATACACATAACCAGTCATTTGCGTTTGTGATAAATTGGAAGGTCTCCTTTCATGAGCCTCGGCTGACAACTTTTGGTGCATCGAGCACCTTGTTGATCCTAAAGAAAAAGACTCTTCTAATTATTTTTGTATTCATACGCTCGCGTTTGACCCGTAATCTCTGATGCGGTCGACGATGGAGCGCGCTTGCCCAGAAGTAAACTATTCACTCTTGACTCAAAAAACCCCGGGTTGTAGCTATCAGGAAGCAAAGGCCTTAAGAAAAAAATTGGTTGTCTATAAAGTCGGTTTATGGACGATAGTTTAACGCATAGAAATATAAAAAAACAGTTATATCCATGGTTTAACGTGACAACGTCATAACAAAACATTGATGAAATTATTACTTACATTTATGAATAAAATTGAATCGTGCAGCGCTCTCGCTCCGATCGTAACTTTAAAATGAGCGTAACGTTATAATGAGTCATCCTTTTTCGTGCGTGCAGCTGGCGTTCATCGATTTATTAGACGTAATCATGTCAAAAAAAGAAAAAAACACGAACCATCCTCATTTAAAACCGTACTGACTAGAAACCATACCAAAGAGAATAGAGAAGACTTCTCGATCATCTTTTATGTATTCTAGCGAACGCCATCTGTTACGAAGCTAACTGCAAGCGATACAGAATGCTTCACACGTGAGATTGTTCCTAATATCCTTTTAAAGAAGCGCCGGGATCTGAGAGAGAGGGTAAATGGGTAACGGGTCAAAGAAAAACTAGGCTTTGTTGATGTTTTTGATGTTTAATCCCAATCTTATCTAATATTATAAATGCGAAAGTGAGTTTGTTTGTTATTTTTTCACGCCTTAATCGCTGATGCAGGATGCAGATGAGACCTTGGACGGTTATGCATTGTAAAAATCTATATTAACGCGACCGAAGCAAATATCAAAATGAAATGAAAAGAAAGAAAAATATTTTATTTCTAGTTTATTTTATCCATCTTTACCTACTTTATGTATTTACTAGCTGCCTATGTAGAAAATTATCCCACGGGAACACACCCCTGCAATAAAAGTATCTTATGTGTTATTTTAGACTATAATTTACCGCTATGTTAAATTTCATCAAGATCCGTTCATGCGTTCTGACGTAATTGAGTAAGAAACATCTGTCCATCCAAACATATAAGCTTTTTTTCGAATGTGCTCACTTGCCTTCACCTTAAACAAAAACAGGCTATATAAAAACCTTTCTAAAAATGAGTCCGTCATTCAACCCCCAGATTCATACAAAAATAAACTTAAACCATTATCCCCATCTTCATCAACCTCACTCATTAAAATTCCCAAAAAGTACAATTTCTTTGATGAAAAACGGAACTTTTAAAAAGTGAAAAGTATAACGATTCCCGCGACGCGAGTTTAACCCTTCCGTCGCTACTCAAGGGGAGTGGTCGCGCATGACCAAGGACAGATGTCTCGCGTCGCCAGGGTTAACTCTCATAATGGATGTTAAAAAGGTTTGATGGTACTTTTTGTCACTCATTTACGCGTTGTAACTTTCTGAAAGTCTGAAAAGAGCAAGTGATGTCTCGTTTTCTTGTTGTTTCTGTGAAATATTATATGAAAACTTTTCTGTCATTTTTACATCTCAAAAACGCGCAAAAAATCATCAAGGCTGTTTCCCTCAAGGGGTTATGCAGAGGTGAATCTACAGTACAGCCATAGGTCTCCACGTAGAGATCGGTAAAAGAAAAGTATCTGCGTTAAGTCCCATGTATCTAATAGGGGTGACCCTATTGCCATTAACTAGCCACTATACATGACTCCGGAAATCTTTAATAAAAATTTAATACCATTTTTTCCAATCCGGAAATCAAACCAAAGACCTCATGCTGCTTAGACTTTTAAACAGAATGTTCATTCCACCCCTCTAAAACAAAAATTATATTTCGTGCGTAGGACTACAGCAGCGTAGGCCTACGACGCTACACGCACGAGCTACGCGACTCGCTTTGTCTACGCGGCTGTGCTACGAAATCAGATGAGGGCTACGCTTTTTTAAACGAAACGTGGTTTCATTTACAACGTGTAACAAAATAAACGAATTATGCACATTGAAGTTTATGAAGCAGATTTTTTTTTGCGATTGTCGACACGTTGTATGTAATTGTAGTGGAATGTGTACCGCCAGCAACAACCTACGTCAAACAAATCCTGCATCGCGGCATCAATCAGAGTATTCCGTGCGATTTGAACATATACAACAGCCAAAATATCAACCATCGGGCAGTTACCCAACAGAGCCAACACCCGTCTAGTCAGAGGATCCTCCCTTTTCAATTGAGGTTTGTGGGACTTAACATCCTGTTCCAGATATCTTAAAATAAAACAACCTGAAAAGCAAACAAAATTGGTAGCATTGTTTGTTTGTAAGATGTTAATACATATTCAATTTGACGATACTAGGGTCTACTGAAAAAATCTAGTTATTTCGTTAGATAGATTTCCAAACACACGTGTTTTTTTTACGTAAACATAAAACGTTGAAGATACAGTGCGCGGAAAACCTGCGTGGCGTCACTACGATAGTACAATTTTTACAAGCGACGTGATGTCACCAGCCCCCTCTCTTGAACTTTGATGCGCTTTGTCTTTATAATTTATTAGCGATTTGAAATGGCAAAAAATACGAGTCCAATATTTTTTGAAAATTAAAATAAACGGACGTTTAATCCGTCCGTTTATTTTGATTTATTATATTTTTTCCACCTAGTAAAATACCCTATTAGTTCACACTATCACTTATTATCATAGGCTACTATACAACGTGTAACAGAATAAACGCAATAACTCTTAAGGGGTCATTGAACTCATCAATATGCAACTATACAACATGTATAACATATGTACAACTATGGGACATTTTGGAACATTTTTTCTAGTTATGCGCAAAGAAATGTTTGAGGGAGTCGATTTTTTTCTCGCGATTTCAGAGTCGGTCCCATGGTAAAAGTTGTTCACAATGATGAGTAAAATGACCCCTTAAGAGGTATTGCGTTTATTCTGTTACACGTTGTATAGGCCGAAAACTATCACTGATTCATGTGGTATAGGCTAATGGAGGCGAAGACAGGGGAAAAAAAACGAGTATCAAAATAAACTATACTAAACATACAGTAACATTATTCCAATATCATCACAATCTCTGTTCATAAATCTATGTTTCCAGACAGATCGTATGGCAAACGAATAATATTAACAATATTAACTTTTCCTCCTACTATTCAGTACAAAAAAAAACTCAGTTCCAACAGGAAAATGTTATTAAATAACTGCGAATCACGTCACAAGTGACTGTCAAAAGAGGGGAACTTATCTGTCTTGGTTTCCTGATGGAGTAAGGTATTCACTATATTTGAATTGAATCTCTGCACTATGGTAGTTTTCGAAATTATTTTATGCGCTATTCACGTCAGTGATCGATCCAAAAGTGGATTTTATTCATTTGAAAGTCTGTGGGCATAGAATAGAATCTTGCCTGGATTGGATTACTTAATATGATATTTTTTACCCGTCTGCCCCAAAGGCATGTTTTCTTTTCAAGAGTTTAGATCGTTGCCAGAAGTATCAATTAACGTAAGGGACATTTTAGCATTTTTGGTAAATGCCACTTAATACCTATAGGGTATTTGACAAAAAAAAAATATTTCTCCGTCAGATAGATTTCCAAAAAATTTGGACACGTATTTTTTCTTTTGTCGCGTAAACAAAAAGTTAAGACGATAAAGTGCGTTGAAAACTCGTAAAATGCTGGATATTTATTTTCAATCATCAAAGATAAGGAGTGGGGCTTGTAACGACACTTTCCAGTAAAATGTGTACTGGTATGTGACGTTACAAGCCCCCACTCCTTATTATTCTTATTACTTATATTTATTATTGATTTGATAAACTAAACAATAAGTATACAATATTTTTCAATAATCTAACTGAGGGACTAAATAGAATCATATTTTTTTTACCCAGGCAACATCCCTATTGCTGTAAGGTTTATTTTGGCTTTTTGTGTAAATGTCCCTTACGTTAACTTCCGGAATTGGTATGACGTTTGTTTTTTTGGCACATTCTGTAGCCTAAACGGCTGGATAGATTTTAACAAAAGGTTATTCTAAAGTGCCGAAGTGACATAGGCTATTTTAAATATTAAAGAATAAAAAAAATGGCGACCGCCTTTAGGTATGTGATGTCGTTATTGTTTCTTTAAATATTGAATAAAGGTATCAAAATAATTAGCTCGAGGAAACGATTACAAATATGCAACTGTCTAAAATCTAGGAAAAAAAAAATGACTTGTATGATAAAGCCCGAAAGTAAAAAAAATACCCTCGTTATCAACTGCACCAGGCAGTTGAATAAAAACGCCAAAATAGTCCCAAATAAGTCTTTTTTTTTTCAGGCAGTCTATTATTGCAGTTTAAAGCATTTATTTTAGTTCAATCAAAGATTTGATGCCACCTCAACTGCAACTGCATGAGACAGCTTAAAAAGTGACTTGTTTGGATCTTTTTTGTCGTTTCGCACGGTCACACATTTTCCGTACCATTGATTGAGGCAGCACCCTCCTGTGAGCTTTTAAAAATATCAAAGAAACTCTGATACAGTCGAGATGCATACCAATCTTTCAGGTTAGTCGCAACTGAAAACTGGTTCTGCGAATAAAAATATGAGTTTACGAGATACATTTCTGGGAAAATCTGACGTTACCAAAGGTTCCGGTGAAATTCCTTTGCGTATAAAATTCAAAGGAGATCCTTGCTATTCTATATCCTTACTATGTCTAGTAAATAAATTACGAATATTTCGTAGAACGATTTTTAACATCTAACTGTTAAAAAAATTATACGATTTTTGAATAGTAATTTCCTCTCATACTCAAATAAAATACAAAATAAAACATGAACTTATAAATCTGCGATTTGGGGTGCATCATCATCATCTGCCTAGCCTTTTTTCCCAACTATATTGGGGTTGGCTTTCAGTCAAACCGGATTCAGCTGAATACCAGTATTTTACGTGAAGCGGCTGCCTACCACACCAGACCTCCACAACCCATAAACCTGGATAACACAGTACTCCTTGGCAAGACTGGTGTCAGATTTACTGGCTTCTGACAGTCCGTAACCAACGGCTTAACGTGCTTTCCGAGGCATGGAGGAAACTGGGTAAGTTAAGATGGTCAACCATCCACAGACCAACCTTGGCAAGCGTTGCTTAACCTTCTTGATCATCCCGTGCGGCTGATATTCTTTAGCCACGAGCTCCTCATATAAACTTAAAAAAAAAACTACTTAGTCAGGCGCAGTTTTGTCAGTTATTCTTACTAAAAGAGTGATTTACCTAAATAGGTATGAGTACGAATCATCTGACATCGGAACTGACAGCATTTTTTCGCTGAATGGCGAAATGTTTGCATCAGCAATATGCCATTAAATAAATTGAACCCAAGAAACGTTCCGGCTAAGACTAAGCACGCAAGTAGGTACATTAGAAAGACATCTATACTTTTATTTCGTCTCCAAATAAGTACTAAAAATGGAAGCAAAATTACCAATTACTTGTTCCTCAACACCGAAGAAAACTGAATTTTCTGTCAATAAAAAATGGGGAGTAGCACTTTATACGTTCATAAAAATCGACACCCTTACATAACGCCTCAGAAATAACAATTTAAGTAATGATGTAATACAATTATGGTATCAATTCCTCTCGTAAGGGTGTCGGAAAATTTCGAGTTGAATTACCCTGGCTTCGGGAAATTCCGAATCGAAATTACCCTGGCTCTAGAGGAATCGTAGATTCTTTCGTAATAAGGTACTTTTTTGGCGAAGTGTGGGCTTGATGACGTCATGTGGATTGTATGAGTTAAAAATAATGGCGCGGAAGTTACGTAATAGGCTTTACTCGTAGGGATTGGAAGGCATTATAGAAAATTAGTATGGATTTTTGCTGAATGTTTGTGTTTGACTTGATTTGTATTTTGGCTGATACTGACTATTGAGCGAAATTGGACGAGGCTTTGGTAAAACATTATTGGTGTAAGTATATCAGGATTTGTAAGAGACAAAAGATGGCTTCTTCCTATTAAAAACTGTGCAAAACTGCTGGAAACACTCCCTCGCCTCTCTCTCTATTTGTAGTAAAAATTAATTAACCTTAATAAGTCATGAAAAAAACAAGGAACAAATGAAGACTTTTAACGCATAGCTTGATAGATCTCAAATTGAAACCAGCTATTAAAAAAACATATACCTACCAGTTAAAAAACCCGTTACTAAAAAACGGAAGTTGCATACAAAAACAAGAAGAACACTAGGGACGTGCCAGGAACAAAATAACAGGTCCCGGTGACAACGGAGCTGTTATAAATCACAGTGTAACGTGTCGTAGAGGGGTGCCTTCTATGGAAGCGATATGTGTGAAATATCGAAGCAAAGTTGATTGTGTCCATAGAGTGCGGCGGTGGACACAGAAAAAGTTTGCGGAAGCGAGAAGTGTTGTGTAATAGTAGTACATGGGCGGACTTAATGCATCAAGGCATTCTCTACCAGTCAACTTTTGGGTTATAAAGACTATACTGTGGTAGGTGTACAATAAATAAAAACAAGATTCAAAATTGAATTTTAACAATTCGGAAAGAATATACAGATAATATATATAATACTAATAAAATACACATATATGATAAAATAATAAACTAATAAATATGATATATAATAATCATACCGATTAATAGAATTCATAGTAATCATGACGAAGAACAACTAAGAATGACAAGCTTTTAAGTAGTGTTTTTGGATTTTACGCTTAAAGGAAAATTTTGACTCCGCCTTCTTGATGTCAAGGGGTAGCATATTCCAGAGTTTAATTGTAGAAATAGCGTGGGAATTAGACAAAAACCCGGTGCGGTGAGAAGGGATATGAAGAAGTAAGTTTTTAGATGCTCGAAGGTTGAGTTGTTGAGGGTATATTGTGCGGAGAAACTATTTAGAACAGAGCAAGTGCATCGAGACAAATTGATTTAGAAATAGAATTTGACCATATGAAGTCTCTATATCTAAATATTCTAGCCCGAGGTCACCCAACTGATTTTAAAGGTGGTCCATAATATTGACGCAAAGTTAGCCAGTGTACCATTTAGAATACTAATCGTTACAATCGTAGTTTGGTCATATCTGGGTTACTTTTGAGACTAAACAAAACTTTCAGTCAATAAGACCTTTAGAGAGGCTTTGGTGCTAACATTTTTTTGTCAAATTTTGGTAAAAATACGAGAGCGCAATCAAGTCTTGACATGTTTGACATGCGGGCCATGTCAAATGGCCCATGGACCTGGAGGTTAGCGGCTTAGTTCTATTCCAATTTTTTTAATTGTAGCAAAATTTTTCTCCTGTCTTTGTTGTCGTGGCCGACAGGCCAGCAGACAGTGATAAACATAAAAAAAACGATTCATGTGGGACACCTCATGAACCGTTTTTTTTTTTTTTTGTGTCTGTCAGAATTTTCAGAAAAGATCCGTACAAACAATTTTTACCTCTTTATAACACTAGTATTCATCATTGTCCGCATGAAATGCCTCGTAAGTACATGACTCACAGGGTTGCGGAATTTGTTCAAAAGAGTCACCGCGGCCCTAGAACGCAAAGGGCTTTAGAAGGAACACGGATGGGTTTCAGTCAGTAAGAGTCTGATACGCCTTTCCGCTCCACCCAGAGCGGAAGAAGTCATTTGAAGATATCCCATCCTTAAAAAAAAAAAATAGTGCGTGACTCACTAACGTGTCTACCTGCTACTCATGTACCGTACATTCTTAAATTTGTTACTAATCCTAGTGTATAAGTTGTAGTATCTAAGGTGTGTACTGACAAAAATGGTTCCTATGTTGTCCCAAATAAAACAATGTACTATTATTATTATAACACTAGTATTAGCAGAAAAGGATACCTCACTATTTTGGTCACCATTTTTTTGACATTACATTCCCTGTGTATAATGTTTTGAACTCTAAATAACGGAACCATTCATTGGACACGCTCCTTACAACAACAAATTGCTTCTTACATAAACAGAAGTCCTTAATACTAGCAAAGACAAGGTATTTCTATTCATTTTATGAATGCTTTTTAGCTTTAAGATGGACAAAAGTTTCTCATTTATTCAGTCCACTTCATAGTCTGTTTACCTTCATTGTTCTTATTTAATATACAATTTATTATTTTATTGTATCAAGAGTATAGTAAAATGTCAAAAGACTTTATTTCCTTTGCCTAATAAAAACTTCTTTTAGGACCCAAAGACTTCTTTCCGTTTCAAAGAGTTACGGTCTAAAGTAATAATATAAAGATGTGACATTGTATGTTTCTTAGTTTGTAGGAGTCGTCTCTCAAAGTGTGGATTCGATTACGATATCTTATAAGTTTTTTCTTTTAAAATATTTTATGGTGCGGGAGTAAAGCTTCGCATAAAAACATATTATTATAAAAAGACTTCGATCAAGAACATTAATTTATTTGTTTAAACTTTATGTACAATAGTGGTACATGGGCGGACTTAATGCATCAAGGCAACATTATGTATATGAAGAGTATTCTTGATCGAAGCTAAAAGAAGAGCATTTCAGGACTAATGTTACCAGACATGACAAATATTCATAAGGACATACCTATAAGTACTTCGGATCGTAAACTTATTTCACGCGCACCCTCAAAAAAATATTCAACACACAATAAAAACTAAACACAAAAATGCCTTCACACGGCGAACATACCCATAAAATCAGAGCAGGCCATAAAGGCATACATCATTCATGAACATAATGTTAATATGAGGGAACTAGCCATAAAAACGGTATTACCCCGCAAAAACTGCCAACGTTACTACGGACTACACAAAATGCTCTCTTATTATACCATAGAACAATGGGCACTTTAGAAGGCTCGAGAACCCTTGGAAAAAGTGGGAGGGGTAACTCGGATTCTCCAAACCCCACGTTCGGTAGGAGACATTTTTTTTGGACCATTCTCTGCTTTTGGGGGTGAACGAAGATGGTGTAATAAGTGTGCTTCAGCCTTTTGATTACCGGTGTATGAAGGTAAGTACTTTAATAGAGAAGGGATTTTTTTTCTTCGTTCTTCAATTAAGGGGTCTTTTTTCGATGGGGATAATTGACATGAATATTTAAGATGGATAGAATAGACATTTTTAAATTATGTTTTCTAATAAAATTATTCACATTTAAGTAAAGGCTATCGCTTGTTTTAATCTGCGAATTATGTTCTGACCTTTTATGAACGCTCATAAAGTTAAAGTGTATTGCGACCTTTATAAAGGTGCATTACACAAGGAGCACTTTAATATGTCAGTAGGTACTTTAATTTAAGTTTTTAAAAGACTCAATTTTATTTTTGCTATCCCATTCTGTCCCACTCTTGAACAAATAAATGCTGATCCAATATTTTTTGTGCGATTCAAGCAGACTTAACTCCTTAATTAGATTTCCAAAACGAACTTTCACAAATTCCAAATTTAAAATATCGAATTTCAAACAAAATAAATCAACCTTTTACCTATTGCACCCCACTTGAGCTCAAAACAGAATCACAAAAAAGAAAAAAAACCTTACTCTTTTGAATTTTCAACAATGCCCTATTCCCATATTTCAAACGGACTGTGAAACCACAAAATTAAAAGTACAGTAGGTCCACTCCGTACAACGCGCGAAAACAGTAGCATGCACACAGACGCGTACGTATGGCGTTCTCAAACAAATGCCGGTCGCAAGTGCGCTTGAAAATTCCTCTTACGTATATTTTCTAAAGATAGATAAATCATTCACTCTTAATCATTGAACGAAAAGCAATTTGTAACACATCCTAGCCCACTTATATTATAAATGTGAAAGTTCATTAGGACGGATGCATGTTTGTTATTCTCTCACGCTAAAACTAGCAAAAATCGAATTTTATCTCCTGGATCAACAGATATAAAACTTCTCCTTCCGAGAGTATTTTTTCCCTTGGGATAATTGCCGGTTCGCACGCGGGAAAACCCGCTGGCAGAAGCAAATTTTCTGTAAACCTTGATTTTTCTTTCACCAAATGTACTCTTGTTCTTTACGTAAACCATTTACAGGTACTTTTTAATTATCATAGTCGGTCAGTCAAAAACATGAAGTTAATTGCACGTTCCAAAGCGTAGATCTCTAAGGAGAAGAACGTGCAAGAAACTCCACGGACACTCTTTCAAACCATTTTATTTTTTACAAAAATCCTGGTTACAGTATTGAGCCAACCTTCCGTATCAATCTACTGTTTGATCCAAGGGTGTGCCGATCAACAAACAATTTTTCGTCTTATTAAGGCGGAGAATTTATCAATTTAGTTCCCCCCTCTCCCTTGAGTTTAAGGTAAGATTATGTAAATTGAGAGTAAAACGAGAAATGAAGTGTATTTCCCGTTTTTGTCAATAGGAGATTGTTTTCTATAAGAATGGTGGGATAAATTGATCAGTGGCGATTATCTGCTTCGATTTTGGGCGTTTCGATGGCTAAAACGTAGGATTAATGTTTGTGTTTGGCATTAAATTAAGCTGTGTGATTTCAGGTTTTATAAAGTAAGCTGACACCTCAGAATTAACTTCAATCTGAGGCTGACACGTTAGTACAACTAGCGTTTCAGATAGTATAATGTATTATTATTAATCTTATATTATTATTTAAGAGTATGTTATTAATTTTAGTCTTATTTATGTACAGTATGTTTTATTTAAAGTTTTTTTTTACGTAAGTATAACTTAAACACACGATGTCTACATCTTTTTTATTTGAATCTCCTTTCGCAGGTATGCTGGAAGAGATTTCTTTAGAAATTGTACCTATTTTTCCGCTTCCTTCTTCTTATCTATTTGTTAAATGTGTGTACATAAACTGTTAAATAAATAAATAGTCGAAAGGTTCTGCAGTGACGATCGCATACCAAAATACACAGCGTTAGAAGTCCTCCCACTAGGTGTACCTGGACCTGGTCAAGGTTGAGGGAATCTGTTGGATGCGAGACGCACAGGACCAGTCGAAGTGTCGGCACTTTGGGGAGGCAATGTGTAGCAATGAACGTCTTTCAGCTGAAAGATAATGATAAAGATGAACTTGTCTCGAGGCTTTGCTCCAGTGGCTTACTTCACAGTAACCGCGCGTTCTTTCGTGATAGCAAGTAGCTACCAGGGAAGGATTTTTGTAATCAGATCAGTACTTCCAGAGATTATCTGTTACAAACATATTAACTAAATTAATGAAAAAGAATAAAATAAATATTTAGGCGGAATTCCAATACAAGAAACGTGTTTTTTTTCGGTTTATGATACTGAACCCTTCATGTGAGAATCCGACTCGCACTTGGCCGGTTTTTGTGTTATATTTTTACGACTCCCACTAGTCCATTTAATTTTCTAAAGTGCATTTCTACTATAAACATATACCACAAAACCTTTAACTACATGTAACTATGCCAATTCACAATTATTACACATAATTTAACGCTACCGGAGTAATGTGTTTGGTCAATAAATTTTATCGCACAAATTCACAGGAACTCATGAATTATGCACTATTGATAAATATTAATGAGCATAATCATATTCCTGTCAAAATGTATTGTTATGAACGAGGGCAGTAAACCAGTTGTGTTAGAATGATTTTGGTATATAATGTAGTTAGTGTAATATATAGAATCAAAAATCAAATAGTAACAGAACGAATTGAAAACGTTTGGAGACCTCAATATTTAACAATGACGTTGAATCCTACTAATATTATAAACGCGAAAGTTTGAAAGTATGGATGGATGGATAGATGTTTGTTACTCTTTCACGCAAAAACTACTGAATGGATTTTTATGAAATTTGGCACAGTGGTAGATGGTTGGTAGTGGTCTGGAATAACACAGGATACTTTTTATCCCGGGAATATTTTCCCTTGGTATAATTTTCGACAATCACGCGGGCTGAGCCGCGCGTGGCACCAAGTAGTCCTGTTTGTTTCATTTAAGGCAAGCACAATAACATATTATTCTCCTCTAACTGACTTTATGGTCCAGAAGTTGGAAACGTTAGTATCTGTTGGGCATGATATTCTGGGTTCGATTTCTGGGTCTATCAAAGTATCTTTAGGATTTTTTATCTGGAATTTCTCACGACAAGCCCAGAGCGTCTAGACGTGTGGCTGGTTTTTTAATGGCTATAGGTTTGCCTCCTCTTTTTTAAATATGGTAGTTATCAAATAACTCCTCCCGCTCTGGACGGAGCATGAGGGAGTGTTGGACTTTTTATTAAGGATGGGTAATCATCAAATGACTTCTTCCGCTCAGGGTTGAGCAGAAGGGCGTGTCAGATTCTTGCTGACTAAAATCCGTTTTCCATCAATTGTCTCTACATTCCAGGGCCGCGGTAACTCTTTCGAGCAATTCCGCAACCTTGGAAGGCAATGTCCCTAGCAGGACCTGTCAACTATTGGCGCGCCCTAACATGAGGAATGACATTACTAGATGTACCTCTGCTTAATAAATTTATTAATTATTTTAATGCATTTTGTCAAACAAGCATTATTATTTTAGCTTTGGATTGAAAGAGTTTAATTTGTGACAGTTCGATTTTTTTTGCCAGAAGCCGGTGTACTTAATCGTCTTATGAGTAAAAAAATATTTTAATTATAAACTCCCAATCAAGCTCGTTACCTTTCATCTTACATTATCTTCTTTTTGCTTCACAATAATTCCGTTTTCCACCATTACTCAGAGATAAATGGGTGGAAAACAAATTTTCGGGGGAACAGAACCGTTTTTAATAGCGTCCGTATTATAAATCGTTATGATAATTGCCTTATCGGTAGAAACGGATAAACTGTATTAAATACTGAATTCTTAGGGGAGCCTATTTGGCGTTCGCTGTTTTCTGTTATCAATGGTTTTTTGTTTTATCAAATTTGTCAGTGTTTTTTGCGGAATTAGTCGTTAAAGTGGGTGTTGTTTTGTTAACATCTTGGTCTATTTTTATATTTCGCGTTATGTTTGTATCATTATCACATCACACTAATATTACAAAGACGAAAGTTTGTGAGTGTGTGTGTATGTTTGTCACTTCTTCACACGCAAATGGCTAAACCGATTTAGATGAAATTTGGTATAGAGATTGTTTAAGTCCCGGGAAAGGACATAGGATAGTTTTTATCCCGGGAATATTTTTCCTTGGGATAATTTTCGATAATCACGCGGGCGGAGCCGCGGCCGATAGCTAGTGTAATATAAAGTTCATACCGTGATAAAAAATAAAAGGTAATAATTTAATGAAATAAAAATAGTGTATCCTTCTGTTTTTAAAAGTAAAAATGCGCTTACTTCGCAAAATAGGTACTAGCTAGTCACCAATGCGGCAGCAGATAATGATTGCCACGATTTCACAACTGTCAAACTTTCAAAACGGGACGAATAGGAATGCAGGAGTTGAATAGAAACCAAACTTTGATTGGATTCTACACTTTAATACTGAACTCGTATTATCGATATCTTACAAAGCATTCATTTTTAAAAATTAGAGTCATTAAATTCTGCTGTCAATTTTTAAATAACATGCACAAAGCCTCTTTACCCCTTTGGTTTTTATTCACCCCCTGCATTTTCTATTCGCTCCGTTTTACTGTTACTTTTAATCGCTGATAGAATATCATAACTTGTAAAAGCAATAATAATTCAATTGACAATGGAGGAGCCGCTCTGCAGGTCGGCACGGAATAGCCTCATAAATTCTAGGTCCACATCCAGTTTTTCGGGACATAAACAAAAAACTTGTAGACTGTTCCCGTGACCGGAGGGCTGAGCTTTTCTACGGCCAAAGAATCAGCATTGCCATTCAACGCGTCACTCAGCATAGTACCTATGTTCGGTGACGGTAGTGCTTGTAGCCAAAGACCGGACTCCCATTCACCCACAGCCAGTAGGCAGGCACACTCCGCAAACGTATTTATGAGGTTATTCCATACCAACCTGGAGAGCGGCTCGTCCCATTGTCTCTGGGAGAATGGTTTATCGGGCAACATAGTCTCCGGGCAAGCCCCTTTCAAAGCGTTCACTCCATCGGTCAAGCACGGTACTTCACAGTTAACCAATGAAGGAGTTAAAATCCTTTTGGTTAACTTTTGAGTGCAGTGGACCGAAGACAGGAACGCCGTTAGGCTTACACTAGAAAATTTGCGGTTGCCAAGCCAACCAAAGCGAATGGGTAGTGTGGCTTGCAGCCACGCTCGGTCATCCAGAGCCACATTTAAGGTAGTCGTTAGTGTGCCTTGAGTGATTTGATCAATTTTGTCCAAAAGATGTGACTGCTTCCATAAAGGGCACGAGCATAAAAATACATAAAACTTGGCTCAAAACAACAATATCTAATAAGGGTGAAAGGCAAATGTAAATTGATATTGCAAAGATTTCCCGAAATATCGTTAAAACGATTAATTTTGTCGTTTTTAATAAGTATTTAATTGTAATACTATGAAAATCTACATAATTTATTGAGAATAAAACCCGTCCAGGATTTTTTTTTACTGCAAACAATTTTGGATGTAAAATTTTCGAGACTTTTCAAACACGTGAAGTCAATTTCATGCACATAATTGTTTCATTCCGACTTCCAAACATTTTGTAATAGAAAAATAAACAACATGATGTTTTAAAAGAAAAAATAATTATATTTCTTAAAACATCATAAGCTTACTACGGGTTATTTATATAAGAAAAAAACATGTTATAATAACTCCAACATTTTGATCTGGAGTTTTTTTCTCGTTAAGGAAAACTTCGTTTGTTTCATTTAAAAGCCTTTTTGATGTTAAACTTCGGATAGAACTCGATAAATTAGATTAAGGCACTTTGTCATCTTTTTTCTTGAAAATGAGGTCATAGCTTTGGATATACCAACGTTAAATATGTCGAGATGTCTACATATTTATTTTTCACAAAACAAAATATAAAATGTCTTTAAATTTATAGGCTTTTGAAGGACGCATTTATGTTCTCAGCTAATAATACTGTTAACAATTTCAAATAAATAAACGTCTATTAATACTTTCCTGCAAATATTATTAATGTTTTTTTTTTTGTGATGAACTTGCTCTTGATTATAGTCAAGGTCATAGATGGCAGAGACAAAGTCGACGATGGAGCGAGCTTACCCAGAAGAAGCCTGTTCACTCTAATTTTGAAGAGATGAGGGTTGTATGCGTTCGGAAAAACAGACGCAGGCAGAGAGTTCCACTCCTTTGCTGTGCGCATTATAAAATGTTCATCAAATATCTCGACTTACCCCAGAATTGATGGATCTGTGATAGGTACCTAAAGTCGCAGAATCCTTTTTTTTTTTTTTTTGATGTCGGGGTAAATCCTCATGGAAATCCTCCACCCTGGGGCGGGTGGAGGGGTCTGTCGGACTCTTACTGACTAAAGCCACCCCGCTGTTCCATCTCCCACCTACGCCGGGGATCGCGGGAACGTATGCGACTTCCGCAAGTGCCCAACTAAACCAACCAAAAACCAGAGGCTTGACTATCAAGGATGTTGTAACGTAACACAGTCGAAAAAACACCAATTTAACCCTCTCCCATCACTATGGCAGCGCGTTTTCATCGCTAGCTAATTTATATAGGGCCGGGCGCACCCCCGCCTATATTTAAAAGCTTATAATCGCGCGATGAAGTGTTGCCAGCGTTGATTAATCACGACTGAATTCCGCGACTCTGAGAGCGGCGCTGCGCAAATTATTGAAGCTCGCAACACCAGCCGTTTGTCACTCGGAGCTCAAGCGGATCTAATTAAGAAATGAACGGTTAATTTAACGAGTTGTTTGTTCGTTTCTTATAGTGTTGTGCGAAAGTGTGATAATCGTAGTTAAACAGTACGTAGTTGACAACGGTTAAAGTTAAACCAACCCATCATCGCAAGGCGTGTAGTAGGTACGGTTCTTCAGTGATATTATGACTGGTGAGTGGTGATACAGAAAATGCATCAGGCATTCTCAAAATCAAAAATTCAATAAAAACACTAAACATTTATTTCAAATACTCCATTTTGGCATTTTGATTTTTTACAGTCGGTCTATCAAAATATATAGATATCTAGATTTCCGGATATTGTCAAGGCTCAAGCCCAGGTTTGGCACTACTGAGAACCAAATGTAGCAGATTGCATTGTAGGTAGCTAAGCTGCTTTTACATTTTTTATTATTCGTTCAAATAAATGTAATAAACCTCAATCGCAATAAAAAGTTCAAGAATCTTCAAAAATAAAATAAAACAACTACCATCATCAATAAAACAAAAACTAAACTTCTGCATATTCTTACACACCAGACCAAAACCATAAAAGCAATATACTAAATATAAAAATAGAAACCAATACATTTCGCAATCGAAAAATTTAATTAACTCGCTGTAATAACAGGCGTATTATCCCTCGTTCAATTACCTAACGATAATACCGACTCGGGCACCGAACCTTGCACCTGCCGGCAGGTTTCTATATAAAGGCGCGTTTGATAAAATCAATCGAGTTGTCACATCAACTAGTAAGTTAAGTGAGCGCAATTATCGATACTCGATGTTTGGAACTTTGGAAGTATGTCGCAGTCCCCACTGAAATTATTGAAATTATAGTAATGTGGATTGGTTGAGCGAATCGTACGAGTTTGTAGACGAGCGGTAAGAACGAGGCTTCTGGTAATAAAGATTTAAACGATGACTTTTATTACAATGAATAATGTTACCTGTGTGTTGCTCTGTTTTGATGATTACTAAAAATAATGATTACTGTGCAACGTAGAATCATCGTCGTTCTACAGAATTATGTTAAGTAGATAGATAGATACATAAAACATTTATTAGGTACAAGAACAGAAAACACAACACACAAAAGCACACTTACATAAATCATGATACTAGAAAATACAAATATGAAAACACATCAAAAGACAGAAGTGAAATGTCACTCACCTTTCTTTGTTTCATTAAATGCTACATTTGATGAACAAATAATATATGTATATATATAAATTTGTTCATCCAATGTAAAATAGTAAAATTTAACTTTAGTGAGCCTTGATAGTTTAACGTCCGCATGTCGCTCGTCTGCATCAGAACAAAATACGCCCCCGCGCCGCCTGCGCTATGCCCACGTCTCTATTCGAGGTAGAAAGATAATATTTAATAATTCGACACAACATAATTATGAGAAACTAGCTGCTGCAAGCGTCTGTCGAAAATTAACCTGAAGGATCATACTCCCGGGGGGTACCTATCTTTATTTAGACTAGTGGACACCCAGTAGTCGAAATACGACCATGTTTTTTTCTTAAAATTTAACGATTTTTTAAGCATTATTTAAAAAAATATTTACTTTCGGCACTAATTCTCCATATTAACTTTTACTGTGCCTTTCATACTCCTCCGCCGCATAATAGGGTATTTGACTAAAAAAAAACTAATTAGACACGTATTTTTACTTTTGTCACGTATACAAAAAATTAAGACGATACAGTGCGTTGAAAACTCGTGTGACGTCACTTACCAGTACACTTTTTACTGGAAAGTGACGTTAAAAGCCCCCACTCCTTATCTTTGATGCGTTTTATCTTCGTATCTTTTATTGATTTTTGATTGAGTCCAATATTTTTCGATAATCTTACTGATGGACTAAATTTAGTTGCCTGGGTTAAAAAATTATATTTATATTTTTTTAACCCAGGCAACATCCCTATTTTCGTAAAAGTACAAAGTATTTGCTTCACGTAAGATTTAAGATATAAGATAGGTTTGCAAACGGTTGTTGAAAAGTGGGGAAAACCANAGATTTAAGATATAAGATAGGTTTGCAAACGGTTGTTGAAAAGTGGGGAAAACCAGATTTTATGGCATTTTTACTTTCTGTATTCTTTACCATGACCGTTTCCTTGCCCTATAGGCTCATTTTAAGTGAAAAAAACACAATATACTTAATGAAAGTAAGAATTGACTGATTACAATATGGCATGTTGTAGTGTTATGTTCTAATTTTTGTTTTAATTAATTATCTTAACTAGTTTAATATGTATTCTTACATACTTGTGAATGTTGATTAACTTAAAATTAGCGACTGTGTAACTGTACTTTTTGCAACTTATGCCTAAGAAACGCTGTCTACAGAAGCTGTTCGTCATTAATTAAATTAATAAATAACTCATGACAACCACAAATATTATAGATCATCACTAAGAGTCGTGCTGCAGTCGACGTTGATCAACAATTTAAATAATTCACTCAATTACAACACTGAACAGAATCCAGCTAAACGAAAATATGAGCAGCGATCAACAATTTACCATAAAGTGCAACTAATTATTCATACTTAACACAATAACAATATAATTCATAGTTATTAGACGGGCTTCTACGCAATAATATTCAGCAACTAAATCAATCTCAGGCAATAAGTAATACGCCTTATTTACATATCGACAAATAAGTCCAATAAGCACTATGTACTGCCAACCAGTTTGCGGAGTCCTCATTAAGCAGAACTGTGTATCTTATAGTCCAAGATCTCAGATCTCCCAGACGTTACTTATTTTTTCAGTAGCAAAATGTTTGGGATATTGTTAGTATGTATTTTTGGCGATATCTAGAACATATTTCAAAATTGAAGG
>NDFZ01005330.1:0-16141 GCA_002192655.3 Mamestra configurata
CTAGTTGAAAATCACAGTGCACAGTTGTTTAGGCCGTCTCCTCTCTGTATTTGCTCCGTGGAGCTGACACACACACTTTTTTTTTATATTAATTATTTTACCACCAATTAATAATCGGATAAGAATTTTTCGAAAGAGTCACCACGACACTGGAACGCAAAGGGCATAGGAGGAACACGGATAGGTTTAGTCAGTAAGAGTCTGACACCCCCTTCTGCTACGCCCAGAGCGAAAGGAGTCATTTGATGATTTCCTATCCATAAAAAGAGGTGATACATCTCCACTATCATGTCAAAAAGTATCGAGCCCTGTCTTTGAACATGTATAAAAAGTTAAAAAAAAACTAGTACAAGTGATCATAGGGTTTCATTTGTTCATAAAACGAATAATAATTGGTGGAAGAAAAAAATGCCCAGTATTTTTTCCCCTAGTATAACGATTTAAAGTCTTTTTTCGGAGTTATTCCTCCGTAGACCAACTACAATAGGCGGCTTCGAACAAACTGGAATTAAATAATTGTATTCTCGGAATAAATCGCTAATTACTCGAGAGTAAATCGATTTCACGTACCAACTGCAATCCGAGGAATAGCGAGTCTATTCGGGAATACTCACTATATCACCGATATATGATACGATACGGAGTTATTCCAAGAATAACAAAATGGCGTCCTATTGTTTGTACAGCTGTCATTTAAACTCAACAGTCAACACAAGGAATTTGTTGTTTCAAATAAATAAAAAAAACTTAAACATAAATTGGAATACATTTCCGACCGGTCAAAAAAAAAAAGTCAAAAGTCAAAGCATTTATTTCAAATAAACCATTATCAGGTACTTTTGAATTGTCAAAGTCAGTCCGTCAAAAACATGAAGCTATTTGCACGTTCGCAAGCGTAGATCTCTATGGAGAAGAACGTGCAAGAAACTCCACGGACACTCTTTTAAATCATTTTATGTTTACAAAAATCCTGGTTACATAAACCTTGTTGCTTCTATATATGAGAACAATGTAAAGAAAGAAAAAAAACAATTTATAGTATGAAATATTAAAATGAGGCAGTGGCAACCAAGGGATGACCAGTCTCCACTGACGGCGCCCGTTCACGAACATGACGCGTGCATCAGCACCATTCAGCTCAACCATTTTGAAGGGAACTGAATGATCCGATACACGCGCCACCATCAGCGAGACATTGGAGTGAGCATGACACACCCTCAACTGCCCCTGCTATTTCATGTCAAACAAGGAAACTATCTATTAACATAATGGTCCAGGGTTCTCACATTTACAGAACTTGAAATAAAAATTGCTTCTAAATTATATAAAACTATGAATATCAATCTGAAAATACAGAAAAAGAAAAGTTTATTCCAAACATAATATAAGATTATGCGGAATAGTATTATTATTAGACATAAAAGAGGGTGAGCATCTCTTCCAAATATAAAACCTAACTAGTGGAACCAAGCGGCTGAGGCTGTGGAGCAGGACCGGCATTTAGCCAAGCATTTTTATCAAGGATATAATCTTCCAGTTTATAATATGCCTGTCTACATAGAGTGCGTTTTATGCATGTTTTAAATTTTTTCTCATTCAGTTCGAGAATCTCACGTGGTATTTTATTATAAAACTTAATACAATATCCCATAAAAGAAGTGTGTACTTTAGCCAATCTGAATCGGGGTTGATCTAATTAAGGTAAGTGTATTAACACCACTATTCCTTAAATTTACCTACGTAATTAGCATACGTGTATAAGTTACTGTGCTTACGTTGTTATTATAGCGGCCTGTCTAGCACAGCAATATTCTATAGAATCTATAGAATATTCCTGTGCTAGACAGGCCTCTAGATAGAAGTATAGATGTATTGTCTTTATATAATCTACCTAATTATTTTATTTTTTTCAGCAACCAGTCCATTTCACCAATAAACCAGTTGCTGGGAACCTTAAAATTTTATGCAACAAATTCTACTCAAATGCTTATTGGTGACATCTGTGAATGGAGTACCCCGTCTGCAAATAAAATAATCAATAGAGTCAGTGCCACTATTGCTGCACTGCACAAGGAATATATAAAATTTCCTACTACTCAGCTGGAGATGAGAAGGGAGCAAGACAATTTTTACCAATACCAATTTTTTCCACGTGTCATTGGTGCCATGGATTGCACGTAAAGTTGTCATTTGTACCTCTCCAGTGTCAGGTGGGAGGTGAACAAGCAGGACGGTACAGGAACAGAAAAGGTTACGTTTCTATAAACGTGCAGACAATATGCAACGCTAATTTAGAAATCACTGACATAGTAGCACGATTGTAATGGGTGTTCAGAAAGGGAAATGAGAAGCATACACTTTGATACAACTTGTATATGAAGCCGCCAACATAAAAAGGATCAACCCAGTCACAGTCACCACCGCCACAAACGGTGTTTTATAAATGTAAAATATTCGTAATACTTACATAAATTGACATATTCATTACAACAATCATAAGAATATAAGCTATAGGTTTTATAAAGTAAACTTTTACAATTGAATATGATTTACATTAATATTTCCAAAATAATAAATGAATGCTCAGGGAAAGGTAATCTTAATGGCTGTTGTTATTATATGCATTCAATGCCAGTAGATGACGTTAGCTGTTTATTCTTGTCGATGAGGTGAATAGACTGAAGCTTCCTGGGCTACGGCTGTACAGCTGGCGACTAACTGTTACACGATGGCCAGGGTCTTGTCACGATAGTACAATTTTAATAGTGTTATCAAAGCAAAATTTGAAGATGGATGCTACTGTGATTCAATCTTGGTTGTTGACAGTGGATATGCCTCAACATCATACATGATGCCTCCATTAGGAAGCCCAAGAACACAAGCAGAACAACTTTATAATGAACTAGCTGTCGCCCGCGGCTCCGCCCGCGTGTTTGTCGAAAATTATCCAAAAGGAACATACTCCCGGGATAAAAACTATCCTATGTCCTTTCCCGGGACTCAAACAATCTCTATAACAAATTTCATCTAAATCGGTCCAGCCGTTTGCGCGTGAAGAAGTAACAAACATACAGACTGGCCTGTTGGTCGAGTGGTTATTGACCTTGACTGCTAAACCGGAGGTCGTGGGTTCGATTCCCACTCAGGAAAAATCTTTGTGTGATGAGCATGATCATTTGTTCTGTGTCTGGGTGTAATTTGTCTATAATATGTATGTATTTAGAAATATATAAGTATGTTTATCAGTTGTCTGGTTGCCATAGCACAGGCTCTGCCTAGTTTGGGATCGGATGACCGTGTGTGAGTTGTCCCAAGATTTATATATTATTATATTATAAACACACACACACACCCACAAACTTTCGCCTTTATAATATTAGTGTGATCACAAATTAGAACCAGAAATCCCATTGAAAGAAGTTATGGTGTTTGGAAACGAAGATTTCCTGTGCTGGCACTTGGGGTGCGTGTGAAATTAGAAAGCTAAAATTAGCATTACCAATTATAGTAGCCACCGCAATTTTATATAATATTTTACGGCGTACAGGCGAAAGTTTACCTCCAGATGACCCAGAACTTGATTTACCTGACTCGTGGGAGCAAATTTTAAGGGATGGCCAAATCTGTTATTGCTAATTATTTTCTTAGTTCGATGTGAATGGATTGAAAAAGTGAATAAAAAAAATCGTATTTGTTTTATAATTTATTTATACCTATTTTATAATTAAAAACTTACAGACACAGATTCTGCATTACATTAAAACATCAAATATACATTTATTTCTTATTTGTGAAAAGCCAGTAGCTTTCTTTGCTTCATCAATAAAATGTTTGTTTTAATTTTCTCCTGTTTCAGTATTTGCTTTTTTATTTGAATTTCTATGTCATGCCGAACCTTTTCCCTTTTCATTTCTTCCACAGCAAGTTTTGTCTGTAGCTCTATGGCTTCAATTTTCTTCATATGAAGTTGTTCTAAGGAAGAAGATGTACTTGTGTGGTTTTGTCTTCTTCTAGAAACCCACGTCCGTTGAGGTATCCGAGTTTCAATAGGGACTGTATTTTTGAGGGCCAGTGACACAAGAGTCCTCAATGTATAATCTTCCCAATCCTATAATAGAAAAGTAATTAAATTTGTAGGGTAAACGAAAAAAAAAGTACCCTAAGTTACCCATGGAGAGTTTGAGTACCATTTTGCGAAATCCTTTCTTAGGAAGCCTGTAGGTAACCTAAGGATACACCTACCAAGTTTAATAAAAAGTCTACTGATTGAGGCTTGCACTACTCCAAGGAAAACGTGACTGCCTGACTGCCTTGGCTACCAGTCAGTCAGGCAGTCACGGTTTCCTTTTATTAATACAGATTAATTAATTACCTTTGACACAAACTCTTCGTTTTCACTTACTACATCAGTGTCACTCATCTGGTCATTGGTATCTGCAAATAAAGGTAAACTTTGTTTAGAATTAAGACAGGGCAAACATGGTTAAATTCAATACAATATATCTATATATAAAAGGATAACTGACAGACTGAAATTGAGATATCAATGCACAACCCCTAAACCTTTTCTCAGTGAAAACTATATGGGTTAAACTAACCTATGAATTCTATCTGTGGTGCTTCCGGGAAATCCTCCTTTTGTACAGTAGCCGTTGCCCCTTGGTCTTGGTCTTGGACTGCAGGAACACTGGAGTCATTGTCATTGGGGTTAAATAACCCACTAGCACTAGTGGATATAAGGTTTATGATCCTCTGTTGAAAAGGGTCCTCCTTTTTAGGCGGCATCTGTAATCCACCACCTAAAACCAAAATATATGTAACAAAGTATTGTAATAATAGCTGATGAGGACTAGAGTTGTTTTTCCCAACAGATTTTAGGTTAAATTGAAACAAAGTTAGAGATAGCATTTTAGTCTGTACCAACAACATATTAATTTATTTATTTATTTATTTAAACTTTATGTACAATAGTGGTACATGGGCGGACTTAATGCATCAAGGCATTCTCTACCAGTCAACCTTTGGGTTATTAAGACTATACTGTGGTAGGTGTACAATAAATAAAATTAAGATACAAAATTGAATTTTAACATTTCGGAAAGAATATACAGATAATATATATAATACTAATAAAATACATATATATGCTAAAATAATAAACTAATAAATATGATATATAATATGTAATCATACCGATTAAGAGAATTCATAGTAATCATGACGAAGAACGACTAAGAATGACAAGCTTTTAAGTAGTGTTTACGGATTTTACGCTTAAAGGAATACTGACCTGGTTGGAATGACGGCCGCCATGGCCCACGCACATTGGTCCAACATCAGGACTAAGTGCGGAAACCATACTCCAACAGATAGATAGATAGACTGACCTGTTTGGAACATACGCTTCCTGTTAATTGCTGCATCCTTTCTTGCCACCTTTTTCATACTCTCCCATTGGGCTTTCAAATTTTCTCCAGTGCGAGAACAGTGGGTTGTACGGCTATTATATTGGTCAGCAATAATTTTCCATTGCGCCAATTTGGCTTTCACAGTAACACCATCCGTTTTTTTATTTTCTATTACATTAATATGCACCTCTACTAGACTTAACAAAAGTTCTTTCTCAGACCGCAGCCAGTTGGGACTGCGTTTACGCATACTTTCACTCATTTTATTTTCATCTAAACTAATATTACAAAGAGAAACGATTTGTTTATTTATTTTCTTCTTGTTCTTGTGTTTTTATAAAGAGGAAAGATTTGTTTGTTTGTTTATTACGATTTGGCTCAAAGATGACTGAACCGATTTTAAATACTTTCACTGTTAAAAAGCTTCATACATCTTCACCAACTAACACAGGCTATATTTAATTCCAAAAATAATAAGGGACTCCTACTAAAAATTTGAATATGTACACAAGGTGAAAAAAAATTGTCATATAATGTCTTTCATCACTGCACTGCGAAAACTATTGATGATATATAAAAATAATGTACTACATAGTTAAAGTGCTTATTATTACCTAGAAAAAAGTCCGGGTGGCTGGCTATATGTCTAACTATTATGGTTGAGATACAATGACCACTTTTAATAACACTTCAATTTACGTGGGATGATGAACAAAGTAAAAGTGTGATAATTGAAACAGATCTAACAATTTTTGCAAAATCAACCCCTGACGAGGTGAACGGGGTGGATAGTTGCGGTGATCCAGAGACCACAGAATCAGCAGCAGAAATGGCTGGAGAATTCATGAAAATCGTTTTGCTTAAATTTCCAAAACTAAAGGGGGTAGAGCCTGCGTTGAAGTAATGCAATAAACTTGCAAAACCCGAAAAATAAACACCACATGAACCAAACCGAACCGACAAACAATACAAATTTATTGACATTGACACTATTGACAGCTACTTTACCACGCTATAATACGACAAACGAGAGTTAACATGAGTTTCGCTTCTGCACCGTCCCGTTTGTTAAACAACGTTATTTAGCCGGGTATTACATTCGTTCACATAAAGGTTCACACATTCACTCTGTGTCGTCGGCATGGCTATTCCAAGCAATGGCGCATGCATAGCTATTCCAAGTATGTGATTTATATTATACGTTAAATTGCGTGGAATAACGACTGTTGATTTACTCGGGAATAAATCGTGGAATAGATTATTCCTGGTATTGTTACTCGTGAATAAATTCGGGTTTGTTCGAATCAGCCCTAATTAAAACTAAACAATTTTTATTGAGAGTGACCAAATGAGAGCATATATATATTAAGCGACTTGAAACCATCAACGAAAAACGCCAAATACGTAAAGAGAGAGACCCAAGCCCTCATATAATTATACTTTTAATTCCGCCGGTCAGCTGTATTGCCTTAGGGCGGCTTCGACCAAACTGGATTAAATTTTACTCTGGGGTTAAATCGCTACTTACGCGAGAATAAACCAATTTCACGTTTATCCAACTACAATCCGAGGAATAGCGAGTCTTTTCGGCAATACTCACTATACCACCGATATGCATGGAATACGGAATTACGGAGTTATTCCAAAAAATGGCGTCCTATATTTTTTTGCTTCAAATAAGGGGTATAATATAAATCCATAAATTACGTCACACGAATTTCATGATTTTTTGACACACAAAAAACATAAGTGTCGATTTCTTTCTCGTCATTTTTATTTGCAATTCTTTGATTGTAGATTCCACTTTACCTTCAACATCGTCACTACTTTTTAAACTTTTCCATAAGTTGTTAACTTCTTCTTGTACAATTTGTTTTTTTGTCAGCATAAGCTGCACTGTATGTTTCATATAGTTTATGGCAAAGATTACCTAAATCACTTTTTTTGTTCATTTTAAACTTGTTTCTTAAGTCAAAAATCACAAAATAGTAGACCTAAGAACGACATGGAGTATTGCAGCCACCTTTGGTATGGCTCAGCTAAATACCAACTTGCCGCGCTGGACTCGGTGGAACGCAGAGCTAAAAGGCTCATTGGCTACGTAAAACTGGTGGATGCCAAGCTTCACAGCTTGGCTCATCGCCGCAAGGTTGCCTGCTTGTCGGTCTTCTACAGATTGTACTTCGGGGAGAGTGTCCAGGAGCTCCACGACCTCATCCCACCGACCCCCTTCTGCCATCGGATATCTAGACGCACTGCAAGTTACCATCCCTTGTTGCTATTCCACCAATTCGCACTAAACGTTTCCAAACGTCTTTTATAATGCGCACAGCAAAGGAGTGGAACTCTCTGCCTGCGTCTGTGTTTCCGAAGGCATACAACCCTAATCTCTTCAAAATTAGAGTGAACAGGCTTCTTCTGGTTAAGCTCGCTCCATCGTCGACTTTGTCTCTGTCATCTATGACCTAGACTAGAGTCGAGAGCAAACCCATATAAAATAAAAAAAACATTGAAATCCGCGAAAGTCAGTGGTCAAATGAATATATGAAATAGGCGCAATGCGTTTAGCGGCATTTATCAAAGGGCGCCTAGGCGGTCGGCGCGTAACACTAGTAGAGCGAGTGGTCAACAAAACAATTGGTATCTTATATTTACACAGATATAGTATATGTTTTTGAGGTTTTCGCAAAGTAATAGTTCAGTTTTTTTAACACTTAGATTAAAATAGATTTTGAAATGTGACATCACGAAATTTAGGACCCCTCCCACCCCTTGTCACACAATGTCACACTTCGTCGACCCTCTCCCTCCCCCCTTAACGTGTGACGTAATTTATGGATGGCTCCTAAATAAAATGCAACGTCTAACTAAACGATTTGATTCAAGATAGTGATAGTGATGAGGAAGTTATGCCTAGACGTCCAAGGTGGCTTAAAGAGAGAAAAGATTTGTTTGAACACTATGATGATCGTGATTTGACAAAACAACTTTATTGCCATGGACACTATTGACAGCTACTTTACATAAAATATATAATAAAAATACTATAATACGATAAAGGAGAGTTGACATGAGTTACGTTTCTGCACCGTCCCGTTTGTAGGACAACGTTATTTAGCCGGGTATTACATTCGTTCTCATAAAGGTTCACATTCACTCTTTTAATCGCGCATAGCTATTCCAAGTAGAGCTATACGTTAGATTGCGTGGAAAAATGACTGTTGATTTACTCGAGAATAAAATCGTGGAATTGATAATTCCTTGTATAGTTACTCGTGTATAAATTCGGGTTTGGTCGCGGATTCGACCAAACCCGAATTTCTACACGAGTTAGCTGTGATCGGGTATTTAAAAACAAATTCGGTCTAGCGAGTCATATCAGGGCACACGCTAGGAAGTAGTGTCATGGGGTCGCCGTTGTCGAAATCTGCAAGGATATATAATATATATATATATTATTCGAGAAAATAAATCTAACTGATTATTCGACTAACAATTTATCCACAGTCCATTTATTCGACGATTAATTTAATCGTGAATAAATTTATTTTAATTATTCGGAACTCAACGAATAAGAACAATTATTCGACTTTTTAGTCGTCATTCGTGATTAAGTAGGTTATTCTTATTAGTTGTTCCCCACACACACCACACACACACACACATACACCCTCATACACACACACACCCTCACACACATTGTTCCCATCTCTGATGATAATCAGGTACCTTATAAATACTAAATACTTGATTGGTAATTTTTGTTGAGAACAAAAATGTGTTACTAAACAGTTGTCCAACTGTCCAAGCAATAAACGTGTTTGATTTGAACAAAATTATTTACTGCTTAAACATAGCTCATTTAATTTCCAAATTCTAACACTTTTAATATCTCTTTTCAACATACTAGGCCTTAATTATACATTTAACCTCACCTTAAAAAGTACTTTCCCAGAGAATCCAAGCTGACCCGAGTGCTCGGCACGGGGCTCTCGGGCGCGCGGGGCGAGGCCGTCAGCATGGTGGTGACGCTCAACCCGTCGCCGGAGTACGCGCAAGAAACTAAACATGTGCTCAGCTTAGCGGCTGTCGCACAGGATATACGTAAGTTAAATTATATCATTTCTATCCGTAACTGTCCGATAAATCATTCTCATAGTATATTGGCTCACTGAGGTAAAAGTCTCTTTATAAAATTGCAATAAATCTCGATCTTTGCATTTACTGCTTCTTCCCAAAATGTATGCGAATCTTGGGGTTTTTTTTGCGAAAACTTAATAACTCGAATCAATCTCTTACGATTATAGTACGGCATTCGAGTGTGTAAGCTATGTTCAGTGAAATGTTTAAACTACCATTTAAGTTAGATTTAGGATTCATCACGAAGTAAATACAATTAAAAGTTAATATAAAAATAAAGCAATTTTAATAACAAAGTTTCTACAGACCCTTTATTTAGTTAATGGAGGACTTCAAGGGTCAATTTTGAGATCATTTCTGTTTCTACCTACAAAAAGTTATGCTTTTATACAGCTCTCTGATATTGTGTTAGCTTGCGCCATTTTACGTCAAGATGCATGTCTAAAACCGTTTTATAAAAAATAATGTATTTTTCTAATATAGAGGTAAACAATACGATGCTTGCTTCAACGCTGGAGAGCAGCACACAAGACACGACCATTAATTGCAGCTCAGCAGAAGTTATGAAGTTGCGATCTGATAACGAGAGGTTACACTTTGAACTTGTGCAGTGAGTATCATGATCGTTTTTATTTGCGTTAATTTAAACTGTTTGCTATCACGGTTCATGAGAAACAGCCTGATGACAGACAGACAGACGAACAGTGTAGTAATAGGGTCCCGATTTTAACCTTTGGGTACGGAACCCTAAAAATTAAATTTCTTAAGCTGCTTTCGAGTTTCAGCGAGACTAACGAACAGCAATCGATTCTTACAAATACAGATTAAGATTAACCCCTCTAACGCTGATATTTTACATTGCCCTGTTTACAGATGATAAAATCTAACAGGAAATGAAATAACTAGTGAGAAAAAATGACATTAAATCTCCTATAGTTCTGATACTATAGCAGTTGTTTTAATGCGTAAATAACATAGATTTCTCCATGTAACCCTTATAATTATTAACAATTCCTTCCAGAGCACAAGCCCGTAACAAAGAACTGTTGGCGTCTATGGAGGAACGTCAACAAGAGTCTGCTAATACTATGCGAGAGTTGGTGGAAGAGGCGAAGGATATCACCAAACAATATTATGAAGCGCAGCTCGAGGCGTTGCGGTGTGAGGTACGGTGTTTTATCAATATTGTTATGCAAAAAAAAAAACAGTAATATGAAATCGTAACGAAATATTTACTAGGTACTAAGTATTTATGTCACCGGGAAATGGCAAACTCCGTAAATTATAAAATAACTTGAGAGATTGTAAACTCTCAATAAATTGTCAACTGAACATTTGTAACACTATTTTACGCATCAAAATTGATAGTCTATAATATCTCCATGTCGGTTCGAGAAATTGTGGACTGACATAAAATGGCGACCAATCAGAGCACAAGTCTACAATTTCTCGAACCGACACGGAGATATTATAGACTATCAATTTTGATGCGTAAAATAGTATTACAAATGTTCAGTTGACAATTTCTCAAGTTATTTTATAATCTTAAGGAGTTTGCCATTTTCCGGTGATATTTATAAAGCAAAGGCTTCGCTTCAAATATGCGCACATACAATGCAAAAATCTATTCCACTTCTTGGTTCAACAATAGGTATAGTCTCGATTCATGTTACGAATCGAGACTATATTGTTCGCAGTCTTCAGTTCAGAATCTGGTGTAACATATCGCACCTTCGGTATAAAAAGGGTAAAAATAACTGTAGTTTTTAAGTTGTGACAATTGTGTCCTTATCACTGTCAAAGGAGCGATTTTCGTCTGATTATGCTTTTTTATCCAGCCATCTTATGTGACAAGTATCTAAACTCTATCTTGCTTCAGATGGAAGACATGATAGAAGAATACGAGAGCAGGCTAGCTAAGGTGCCGGTGCCACCGAAAAACGACGCTGGAACGCCGTCACGGTACCTGCAGAATAAGGTAAGCAAACGTAAAAAATTGGTTGTCTGCAAAGTCGGTTTACGGACGATAGTTTAACGTGACAACGTCATAACAAAACATTGATGAAATGATCGTAACATTACAATGAGTCATCCTTTTTTGTGCGTGCAGCCGGCGTTCATGCATTTATTAGACTATGTCACGTCAAAAGATAAAATCACAAGATTTCTTATAATAAGGCAACATTACTTATAATAACATTTTCTAATACAGGTTTCACAACTTATGACAGAAATAGCAGTAATAGAGGTAAGCACACAAGCAATTCAAATGATTATTTGCAGGATAATAATTTTAGAGTCATTTGGTAATAATACGATGATTTGCTTGATGATCTTCAGGAGAAATTAACAGCTGAAACTCTGGCGAGAGCGCGGGCTGAGAAAGAAGTTGAACATCTACGAACTTGTATAGAAGAGAGAGATGGTAAGAAATACTTCAATTTTCAGGCCGTTTAAAAGCCATAGATAAATGTAAGACCTTACAACATTCTTTTTGTTTCAGAAAAAGCGTTTAAAGACACAACACCGCCTCGCGAAGACGTAATGTCACTCTCAGACAGTGAACACGAATCTGATGAAGAAACCGACGATCCACTCAACCAAAGCTTAGAGCCTGTCTTCAAAAAAGAACTTAACAGATCCATATCTATAGTCTTACAAAACGAGAAACGTGACAACGCTAGCGTCCATACTATAGATAATATTGAAGAGGAATGCGCAAGTGATCTTGAGAAATCAAATGAAACGCTACAAGAAGATGATACTAAGTCCTCAAATTATGCTACAGGCGAAGATGAAGTTGAGCCTAGTAAAAAAGTTGATGAAGTAAATGACGATAGTGGGAAATTTGATGACAGCGTAAAAACAGACACAAATTTCACATATCATAATGATGGGCTGAATGATAAATATGATGACAATAAGAGAACTGATGACTACGATAATGTTATACACAGTAATAAATGTAATGAATGTTTTGAAAATAATGCAAATGTGACCTATGATAATGCAAGAACGAGTAACCAATGTGAAGATAGTTTAAAAACTGACGCTAAAGTAACTTACGAAAATTTTATATCAAGTAATAAATGCGATGATAGTCTGAAAGTTCATGCAAATGTGAGTAATGAACAGTTTATATCGAGTAATAAATGTGATGATAGCTTGAAAAACGATGGCAACGAATATAACGAAAGCTCGAAAAATTATTCAAGAGATGACGACGACGTTATTCAATTTAAAAATGAATCTATCAAAAGTAATAAACCGGAATTGAGAGGGACTTATTTCGTAAGAGAAAGTCAATTTAACGAGACTTGTAATTTTAGCGATGATTCTATTGAAAAGAAAACAAATTCCTTTAGAGGGACTTACTTTGTGAAAGATCCTGTGACTAATGTATCTAAAAGTAGTGATGAAGAAGAAAATAAAACGGATCTATTCAAAGCACCAGTCGTAAAAGAGAAAACTAATGTTGAAATAAAAGCCCCAGAACCAGTTACAGAAGACAAAGTGGTTAACGAAAAGCCTAGTAAAAACATAAAAGACCTAGAAACATTATCAGAACCGCCACTGAGCAAAATAATAAGAGGAAAATCTAATATTGACATGAAACCTCCCGAAAAACCGGTGAGTAGCATGATTAGAGCAAAAACAAATATTAATATGCAAGCTACAGAAAAAGTGTCGGAAACCCTAGTCGGCAAAATAATGAGATCTTTCAAGTCTAACCAAGGAAGTGACGTATCACTCCGGCAATTTGAACAATTAGAAAAAGCTGCGATGGAAGACGATGATGAAGGCAGACCACAAAACCAATCTGTATTTGGTGAAATAAAGATACTGAAAGAAAAAAGAACTTACTTTGATAATGTGTTGGAAAATAACAATGAGTCAAAAGACATTCGCAAGGAAGAACCTCTCGTAATAAAAGAAAAACGCACTTATTTTGATAACATTGGTGCAAATGTTGAAGTTACTAATAAAAATCTAAACAAATTAATGAAAAGTGATGACGAAAGGTCACCATCAATTGTCAAAGATATTGTAAATGATGATTTCGAACCGAGCACAATCAAGAAGCTTCTAGGTGAAAGTTTTACGAAAGCAGACGTAGTCTCTTCGCTGCGTAAAACTAGATTAACTAAGAAACCTGCTTCCGTAGATATATTCGATGGATTCGATTCACCAGCGTTACAAAAAACAAAAGAAAAAGTTGACAATGTCGAAATAGCGAGACAATCGATTGAAAAACTTGTTTTAGATCAGCTATCTGTTAAGAAAAGTTCTAAAGCTGATTTAGAGCCTAGATTATCTATTAGGGAAATCATTGAACCTGATAATGATGAAGTAAAAATTAAGCAAGAAATGAAGTTAGAACCTATGTCTTCAGTTGAAGAATCAAAGGATACTAGACCAGGCCTTAAAAAACAAGCTAAATTGGAACCAGCATCGTCTACTGATGAACCCAATCAAACTTATAACTATTCCCAAACTAAAGGAGACAATACAGTTGAAGAATTCGAAAATATTTACAAAGATATAACTGCGCCCAGAGCTACAGAATTCGACTTGCTAGTAGCAAATGAAAGTACTGACAAACACGACAAGGACGAAACTAAATACAATTTACGAAAACCTAGAAGTGAAAACAAAGATACTAAAACTGATATAAGAAAAGAGGACGAAATACTAGCAGAAAGTCAAGCGAAATGCGAAAGCAAAGTCCGTAAACGACCTCTAAGATTAAGACGGCGGAAAAATCAGGATGAGGAAAGTGATGTCAAGCTAAAGGATATTGTGAACTTACAGAGTGAATTCTCTGATGTCACTATGGGCATTCCGGCTACTAAAAAGAATGACAAAGATATACCATCGCCTGAAAAGGGTGCCGAAGAGAATCTACCCCCTATATTAGGAATACAGAGTTGCCCTTCAAAAAGGTCAGTTCATCCTCTTTTTTTGCCAACTGCTTTATTAGGGCTCCTTTCCACTATCGTTTCTTTTATTTTTCTGCAAAATTCTTATCTTTTCCTTCTACACTTTTTTCTATAGGGAAGTTAGAAATTCAAGGCGCCTTCAACGAGCTAAGAAACGACATGATTCTGACACATGATAAATGATTACTTTTTTCCTCCCAAGTAAGAAGTTTTCAGTATTTCCGGTGGTAGGGGGTGTATTGCTGTCAGTTTTGAGTGTTGGTGAGGGTAACTCCAAAATCAGTCAAGAGTTAGGCTGTGGTCAGATGCGTTTATAGCTAAGGTTCTCGGCAGACGGCGGTTATTTTGCCCGCGAGAAGTAAAGATTAGACATAGACCTCGGTACGGTCGTTTTCTTTGCCATATGTACTTCTAAATTGATCGGTCTAATTCGCATCGCTGTCTACCGAGCGCATAGTCTGCCTAGAGACATAGCATTGCTTTGCGAATTAAAAGCCAGCCATTCAAACCCGAAATAAGCATCATCTTACCACAGCCTAGAATCAACATGCTTAATTGGTACAACTTGTTTTAAATTTATTCTTTCTCCTCAGCGTGACCCGCAGTCGTCGCAAACTGTTCACTCCTCGCGCTGAACCCTTGGAAGAGTCCCTCACTCAAACTGGGGATAGCAGCGAACGGCTCTACGTTCCGCGGCCATCTTACCACCGTCCTAGGGCCCGCCGTAAGCTTTGAACGAAATGTACTGCCGCCTTAATCTAATTCAATTAAATAATGTTTTATACTGTAACAAATGACTTTATAATGTATCAATAAATATAATTATGGTTATGTTGGAAGACTTTTTTTATCAATCAAAGCGACTGCTCTGCCTACATCGTCCATTATTGATGGCTTTGAGTCGCTCTTACCTTATTGTGACATGCTTTCTTAGTTAGGGCGGGCGTACGCTAAAACACACGCTACACACTAATTCCATTAGATAGTGATAATACTCGAAGCATGCACCTGCGTTTATTACCGCTTCTATACTATTTTTCAATACAGAAAAGCAAGCGTGCTACTCGCAAGAGTTTTAGCGTATGCCCTTTTTATTCCGGAACCTAAAATAGACGTTAAAGACAACGTGCAGCATCGAAGTCCACGGTGTCTAAGCTAAAACATTCCCTTATAGTTTACTAGCTGTGACCGCGACTTCATCCGCATGGAATGTAGTCTTCAATGTAGTAGCCTTTGGGTAGCATTTTTAATAATTTTAGCTAATTATTTTATAAATAAGACAAACGTATAGTGTTTCACTGCATGATATAAGTTTATAAGTACATAAGCGCGCTCCGTCACCCCTCAAGCGTGGCTGCACAATGCTCATTGTGTGCGGCGCGTAAGTTTCTTACTCGCGGTAATTTCAGTTTAACATTTTGTAATGACTCCGTAAATATAACATCAGAATAACTCAAATATTTTGTCTCTTGTCACAAACTTATAAAACATTCACCTAAACCTTACATATTTCCATACAAACTTTCATCCCCTATTCCCTATTGTTATTTTACACCCTTGAGGGTCAAACTTTTACAAACTTTGAATGTCACATTTATTTATATCGAATCAACAGCCTAAAAAAATACTTTCAAGCTTCTAGCTCTAAAAAAT